>JACXGI010001386.1:0-62029 GCA_016801175.1 Esox masquinongy
CCTCCAAGGAAAAAAACATACTCTAATTACCAACATCTTGACAATACATTTGAAAGAACCACTCAATTAAAAATCATGAAAAATTTGGAAAGTAACCCAACATGACCCTCCACATCCAAACAAAGCTGCTTCATGCCCGAAACCCCCAAAATAATCCTAATGTAAAACCAGCACAAACTGATTTCAAAACAAGAACAGGTAATGAATGAATGAATCCAACCAATTCTCCAGCTGAGCAGACTGAAAAAAGAACAGTTCTCACCTAATTGTGTAGGAAGAGAAGAGCGACAGATTTTGGCAGAAGGATGGTTGAGACTGGCTAGTGGCTACAGCAGATGGAATAATAAGATGGTATATATTGCATTCCCTAATGGCCAGGGAAATCCCATCTTTCTGTTTATGGAAGTAGATTCATCCACAGACCAATAGGCATGTAAGCACTATATCTAACCCCCACCTCCTTCACTCCCTATTTTAAAAATAACCTTTACTCTGATGATATTGTGATTCATAGGTGATAATTAATTTAGACAAAAGCCTTATTTAGTACAGTAGGAGGTGATGGTCAGTTAGTTCCTTTTTGATTAGTTGAGGGTAGCTTGGTTTAATACTGCCAGTTGGACAAGCACCTTAGCTTAGTTTGAATAATAGCGACAGGGTTTGAAACAGTTTTTGATAGGAAGACCATTCAGATAAAGAGGAAATAGAGATTGCTATACTCAGTGATGGACAGATGTGGAAGATGTCATGACAAAAGGTCAATGGACTTGGTTTTGTCTGAGCAATGAGAGACCATTCAGGGGTAATTGTTAGTGAAGTGACAAAATACTTACAATTAACAAAAAGTAACATCAGGCCAGTGCAAGCTACTGTAGTGAAGCAGTGAGCTGTGAATGCATGTGTGTTAGAGGAGGAACAATATAGAATAGTGCTTCTCTTTCAGGACTTACCGGGTTGATATGGATCGCTTGTCAACACAGCACTGCAGAAAAAGCTTTCCTCAGAAGTGTTGCATGCTGTGTCTTGTGATGTAAGTCACAGAATGATATTAGCAATGGAGCTGTTTCTTCCAGACAGCTTCCCCTCGAACAATATGTTGGGAAAAGGGCTGGGATGATATCAAAAGCAGAATCTTATGTAAAATGTGCTCCTTACTAAAATGTCATATTACTAACGGGTTGGACAGAGGTGCGCAGTGAAGCAGCTTCAGAATGCAGCGGGGAAATGGTGGAGATGGGGGGAGAAGAGGTGGAGGTTAACTGTGAGGAAAATATGGCACTTAAGGACCAGGGAGAGCCAGAAGTGGGGGGTGGAGAACAGATAGAGACAGCTAAAGCTGTGCTGGTCTTAGAAGTCATGGAGGCTGGTGAAAGACAGGCCAGAGCAGCAGAGGCTACGTTGGATGAGGCTAAGAATACGATGATAGGTCAGGGTCAGGAAGCCCCCTCAGCCCTCTCTTTGGCATGAGGGATTCCATCAAGATACAATATCTTAATTAATGTGAATGTTTATAGTTGATTATTGCCCCATGGTAACTGGCGCCTGGCTCCTTTCTCTGCAGAGGTTAGTGTGTCCCCACAAAGATAGAAAGATATGAAAAATCTAAAAATCAAATTTTTAGGAGAAATTTTATTTGTGGCTTAGGAGTAAGGTTTGGAATGTTAAAGAGTGTCAAAATTTGGTCTTTTAGGTCCATGCATTATCGGGTAGGTTTAGGGTTAGGCGTTAAGACTAGGTTAAGTTTAGATGTTTGGATTATGGTCGAACGTGTGTATGTGGGGCGACAACCTGAACCCAAACTAAACATTTACTTAGGTTGTTAAACCTTTTTTAGCTGATTCTGATATAGGAACAAACAGGATTTCAGTAATTAAAAAAATGTCAGTATCTCAAATCGCATACCACATACTACGTACTACAAGTATACGTACTTCGCTGATGATGGTGACGTACTTACTGTTTAGTATATAGTAAGGTAGTACGCCAGTATCGGGACCGATTGGGACATACTACCTCGTCATAAAATTGCGTCTCAACATTAGATGATTTTGTCACGCATTAACGTCACGCCAAGTTTGAATAATAGCTATTAAGCATTGTATTAAACTAACTAACGTTTCTTATGAAATTGACTTCCATCACAAATAGCATCTATGAACTCTAAGGCTTTTGCAACTGGCTGTTTTAATAGCATATTAGCCAGTAATACTACTAGTATCTTACTACTTGGAATAGTCATAAGAATTGAGCAATTGCTAGTGAGACTGAAGACGAACATGACACTGCCAAAGCTATTTCATTTCATGGCACAACAATGTTAGTTTTTCTTTCATTCGTGAATGACACTGATACAATAACTATCAATATAGGTGACAATAACTGACTTTTTCGTCTGGGGGAGGCCCGGACAGGGCCCAACAGGCAGGAAATCAATCCACCCACATTGCCAAGCATCAACCAAAGGGACACCCACCAACTGCAACCACACTGAATGAGGGCCGAGTATTTCCAGCAGAGTACAGCCCAATTGCACAAGTGCGCAACAGAGAGACAACAACAAGCCAGTGACTCCGCCCCTGAATGGCATTGGAGGGAGGGCATCCCAGTGGCGATGAGAGCCCACCTGGCAAGACAGCAAGGGTGGACAGTATCAAGCCTTTCTGGTCACCTTCACGCCCCTAGGCCAGACTACACTTAATCATAGACCATGCTGTAGAGATAGTCTTTAGTTGACACTTGAAAGTTTGCACTGAGATTGCATTTCTAACCTTAATTGGCAAATCATTCCACAGTAGTGGAGCTCTATGAGAGAAGGCCCTGCCTCCGGCTGTTTGTTTAGAAATTCTAGGTACAATTAAAAGGCCTGCATCTTGCGATCTAAGGTTATGTGTAGGTATGTATGGCTGGATCATTTCAGCGAGGTAAGTAGGAGCAAGTCCATGTATTGATTTATAGGTTAACATTAAAACCTTAAAATCAGCCCTATCCCTAACAGGCAGCCAGTGTAAAGAGGCTAGTACTGGAGTAATGTGTTCACATTTTTTTTGTTCTAGTTAGGATTCTAGCAGCACTAATTGAAGTTTATTTATTGATTTATCAGGGTATCAAAGGAGAGGTCAGGGTCAAGGGTAACGCCGAGGTTTCTTACAGTTTTTTGGGATACGACCATGCAGCCGTCGAGGTTCACAGTGAGATCTCCCGACAACATTCTTTGTTTCTTGGGTCCTAAAACGAGCATTTCTGTTTTCCTTGAGTTTAAAAGCAAGAGGTTCTCTGTCATCCACTTCCTAATATCTGAAATGCATGCTTCCAAAGTAGCTAATTTTGGAGCTTCTCCATGCATCATTGAAATATATAACTGTGACATTGTGATTCCGGATTACATCACCCAGAGGCAGCATATATAGTGAGAATAATGGGCCCAGAACCGAGCCTTGAGGAACACCAAAACATACCTTTGATTTGTCAGAGGATATGCCATCCACACATACAAACTGATATCTTTCAGATAAATAAGATTTAATCCAGGCTAGAACATGTCCACATAGCCCAATATGGGTTTCCAGTCTCTCTAAGAGAAGGGAGTGATCAATAGTGTCAAAAGCAGCACTAAGATAAAGAAGCAACAGGACGGATGCGGAACCTTTGTCTGAGGCCATTAGAAGGTAATTTGTTACCTTCATGAGTGCAGTCTCAGTACTATGATGGGATCTGAAATAGGGGTGCGATATACCGGTATTGACGATAACCGTGATATTAAAAAAATGAAATATTGATATCATGTTAATAATACACATGATGATATCGTATTCACTAGGAGAAACTGAAGTTCTATTTTTCCAAAAACTCCTCTCGGTTGTTCGATACCTTATTCATGTCATATAGACAAATGTTGTATGTGCTTAAAGGAGACGGGACCTATGTACTGGTGTTGAAATCAACTCGTTACCCCACTAGATACCCCGGGTGAGATCCGCAATGACGCGCTGTTTTAGTAGCCAATTCACATGGAAAAATTCACATGGAAAAAAAGGACGTTGTATTTTTCCAAAAACTCCTCTCGGTTTGTCGATACCTTATTTTTGTCACCTATAGACAAACGGTGTATGTGCTTAAAGGAGACAGGACCTATGCATTGGTGTTGAAATCAACTCATTAGCCCCATTAGAAACCCCGGGAGAGATCCGCAATGACGCACAGTTTTAGTAGTCCATTCACATGGAAAAAAGGACGTTGTATTTTTCCAAAAACTCCTCTCGGTTTGTCGAGACCTTATTTTTGTCACCTATAGACAAACGGTGTATGTGCTTAAAGAAGGAGACGGGACCTATGCACTGGTGTTGAAATCAACTTGTTAGCCCCACTAGAACCCCCGGGAGAGATCCGGAAAGACGTACCGTTTTAGTAGCCCATTCACATGGGAAAAAGGACGGTGTAATCTTCCAAAAACTCCTCTCGGTTTTTCCATTGCTTATTCATGGCCAAACTATGCATTTGCTTAAACTACGAGTCTGGACCTATGCACCGGACCTATACACTAGTGTTTGGACTAAGGCCTTTTCGTAGCCTATTCACTAGGTGAAAATGTTTTGTATTTTTCCAAAAACTCCTCTGGGTGTTAGGCCTTGTGGATCTTTTGTTTATCAGTGGCCTTTTCACTATCCATTAAGTGTAATTTTTTTTTGTATGCTTTTATTTTTTTATTTGTACAGTTACGGTTACAGACTCTCCACCGCCATACATTCTTATTTTGAGTGTAATTCATTTGCCAAAAAAGAGAAAAAAGCACATCAAACAAAGGTGAATATGATTCTGACTGACAGCATTTTTTTCTTTCAAATTTTCTATAGATACCGCGATAATATCGTTACCGTAAATTCTTTCGGCCACGATAACCGTGTAGTGAAAATCTGATATCGTGACAGCCCTAGTCTGAAAACAGACAGGAGCATTTCATAAATGTTATTTGTCTTCAGGAAGGCATTCAGTCGTTGGGAAACATTTTTCTAAGATTTTTGAGAGGAACGGGAGGTTCGATATTGGCCTATAATTGTTTAATATGTCTGGATCTAGATTCAAATTTTTTAGAAGAGGCTTAATTTCCGCTATTTTTAGTGAGTTTGGTACACATCCGGAGGAAAGGGAGCAATTTATTATGTTCAACATTGGCTGACCTAGCACAGGAAATAGCTCCTTAAGTAATTTTGTTGGAATCGGGTCTAGCTGACAATTTGTGGGTTTAGAACTCATTACAAATTTGGTGAATGTGTCGAGCGATATGGGATCAAAAAATTAAAGTGTCCCCATTGACACCTGGTCAGGGAGGTTCAGGACATTCTCAGGACACTGAGATTTTGGGGACTATAAATATTTAAGGAGGAGTCAGTTATTTGTTTTCTAAGGGTGATGATCTTTTCATCAAAGTAGTTCATGTATTCATTACAGCTAAAGTGAAGACCCACTTCACTTGTTGAGCGTTGCTTTTTTGTTAACTTTGCAACTGTATCGAAGAGAAATTTTGGATTGTTTTAGTTCACCTCAATCAGGTTGGAGAAATAAGCTGATCGAGCAGATGTGAGTGCTTATCGGTATTGTAGTGTACTGTCTATCCAGGCTAGTCTGAATACTTCCAACTTCGTGTAGCGCCACTTTCGCTCCAATTTTCTGGAGGCTTGCTTGAGTGCTCTAGTATTGTCTGTGTACCAGGGAGCAAGTTTCTTGTTGCGTATTTCTTTTGTTTTTAGTGGTGCAACCGTATCTAAAGTATTTCGCAGTGTTGAGTTTAGATCCTCGATTAGATCGTTTGCAGATTTATTTTTTCTGTTGTTGATGAGCGAGCTTGTAAGAATATCAAGAAATCTATTTGTAGTCCGAGAATTTATAGTATGGCTTTTGAAACTCATTGTTTGCGGAGCAAGTGGATTTCTTGTTTTAACGGTAAATGTAATTTTTATTGTGTATGGCCTGGGGGGGCTGTAAATAGTAGCTATGTAAAACGATTTATCAGCCCGGTTAACTTTCATGAGTAAAACTTCAAAAGAATGAAAACCAGTGATGTGTTTAAGAGTAAATTTATATTTACTGTCATAAATTTTAGCAACACCCCCTCCTTTTTGGGATGCACAGGGGTTATGATCACTAGTATACCCAGGAGGAGAGGCCTCATTTGGGCAGTAAATTAATCAGGCTTAAGCCATGTTTCACACAAGCCAATAACATCTAGTTTATGATCAGAGATTAATTCATTTACTGCAACTGCCTTTGGAGCAAGGGATCTAACATTTAGGAGTCCCATTTTGAGATGCGAGGTGATACAGTCATTTTTATTTGTGACCGAGGTGGAGGAAGGCTTTATCTTAATAAGGTTTCTATTGTTAGCACTGCCTTGTTTAACTTTTCTCAGCCTGGAATGAGTCACAGTGGCAATAGGTAAAACTGTACTAACCACTCTGGCTATGCTATCGACAGACTCCACTACGCTAGCAGGCTGGCTAACAGCCTGCGGCCTGACCTGCACCCTATCTCATGGTGAGGCTATAGGAGTAAGATTCCTGTCAATGTTCCTAGATAAAAGAAGAGCACCACTCCAGCTAGGATGGAGTCCGTCGCTCTTCAGCAGATCAGGCCTGGCCCTATTTCTGGGAGAGTCCCAAAAAGAGAGCCAGTTATCTACAAACTCTACCTCCTGCGACGGGCAGAACTCGTTTTCAGCCAGCGATTGAGTTGTGCAAGTCTGCTGTAGAGCTCGTCACTACCCCTAGCTGGGAGGGGGCCAGAGACAATTACTCGATGCCGACACATCTTTCTAGCTAGTTTACACGCTGATGCTATGTTCTGCTTCGTAACCTCTGACTGTTTCATCCTAACGTCATTGGTGCCAACGTGAATAACACTATCTCTGTACTATCTATACTAGCCAGTTTTAGACTTCGCTAGCACCAACCCCAGATTTGCGGTAATGTCGGTGGCTCTGCCCTCCAGTAAACAGTGTACGATGGCCGGCTGGTTCTTTAGTCTAATACTGCGGGTAATGGAATCGCCGATGACTAAAGTTTTTTGTGTTTCCGGGCCACCGGTAGAAAATGCCTGCCGATCATTCCCTTCCGAAGACGGCTCGGGCCTTGACTCCGACTCCAGTGGGGAAAACCTGTTGAAAATCTCAGTCGGCTCTAGCAGCGACACAGGGCTAACAACACTGTCGTTTCTTCCTGGTGGCACAGACGCAGTTTTTTCCATTTCTACACTAACATAATCCTTGCCTGACATTTGCGTCTGAAGCCGAGCCTCTAACTCTGCTATCTTTACCTGAAGACGATAGTTCTCCTCCGTGTTGTAGCTACAACAATTACAGTGATAAGGCATAATAATGGTACTTAGCTTCGGGTGTTCAGGGGTGAGTAGTTCCGTTAATTATGTCCAAATAGGGTCCTGGTGTAAAAAAGTTGGGTAAAAAGTTAACAGATAAAAATATTGCGTTGGTATACTCTTCAAGTAAAATTTAACCAATTTGTTTATATAGAGTAAATTCGAAAAAGTTTGGCAGGTAGCCAGGTAGGTAACAACAAGCAGTGTACAGCACGTCTTTGTGAAGGACGCATGAATCAAGCCAAGTACAAGGTTATCCTGGAAGAACACCTGCTTCCTTCTGCTCTGACAATAATCCCCAACTCTAAGATTTTTTTTTTTCCAGCAGGACAATGCTCCATCCCACACAGCCAGGTCAATCAAGGTGTGAATGGAGGACCACCAGATCAAGACCCTGTCTAATCTCCAGACCTGAACCCCATTGAAAACCTCTGGAATTTGGTCAAGAGGAAGATGGATGGTCACAAGCCATCAAAGCCGAGCTACTTGAATTTTTGTGCCAGGAGTGGCATAAAGTCATCCAACAACAATGTGACAGACTGGTGGAGAGCATGCAAAGAAGCATGAAAGCTGTGATTAAAAATCAGGGTTATTCCATTAAATATTGATTTCTGAACTCTTCCTAAGTTAAAACATTAGTATTTTGTTGTTGAAAAATGAATATGAATTTGTTTTCTTTGCATTATTTGAGGTCTGAAAACAATGCATCTTTTTTTTGCTATTTTGACCAGTTGTTATTTTCTACAAATAAATACTCTAAATGACAATATTTTTATTTGGAATTTGGGTGTAATGTTGTCAGTAGCTTATAGAATAAAACAAACCTGTTCATTTTACACAAACACATACCTATGAATAGTAAAACCAGAGAAACTGATAATTTTACAGTGGTCTCTTAATTTTTTCCAGAGCTGTATATTTCTTTTATGCTCCAAAAGTTATTCTAGCTAGTTAGTGAACATTTAGTAGAACAAACATTGGCACTCTTAATAGAAAGTGGAAAGTTGAGAAAGCATGAATTTTCTTGTAAAAAATAAAATTCTAATTGGCATTTATTTTTACTGGTTATTATTTTTACGGAGTTATTTCTACTGATGAATGTCTGTTAATGTTCTTGTTTTTGACAACTATAACAGGATGATAATGAACATTTAGATGACTTGGCATATATAACACAGTGCTCACAGTAGATGTCCATATGTAATCTGCTTGGCAAATGGTGAAACAGCATGAATTCACTTATTAAAAGTAAACATTGACAGAAATATATTTCTACTGGTATAGTAAACTTCTTCATGTTATTGTTTGTTGGCATGGTATATGTGGGGATAAACGGGTCCGTAATATCCAGAAAATGCTGTTTAATCATGAGGTCTGTTGTAGATACATATAGATACATGGGGTACTGGTACCAGGCAAACAAGACACAGCACTTTTCTGCATTTGCTTGTAATTAGTAAAGCCAGGCACAGAACACCGCAAGGTCAAGATCATTTTGGTGTTTCAAAAAAATAACTATTGTTTTATAGTGTCTATTTTGGTCTTCTAAATTACTTCTAAAACAGCACTGGTGGTATTGATGGAACCAAACGACCAGCATAGCAATGAACTCAACATTCTGGACAGAATTTGGCAGGTTACAGCCCCAAAAACAAGGTCCCCCTTACCTGGTTTGCTATGATATCAAACAATCAAAGCTATTATACAAAACCTTTATGGCAGACTTCACTTTAACCTTTTAAATAACTTCTCAGTGGGCAGCAAAAGCAAATAGAGCGTTGAACCAGTAACTGAAAGTTTGCTGGTTTGAATCCCTGAGCAACAAGGTGAAAAATCTGTTGTTGTGCACTTTGGCAACTGTCTGCTAAATCAATAAATTATCTGCCATAGAAAGGTTGATATTTTCCCAGAGGCGGAAGTAGAGAATCTAGACAAACTCTCTGGCATCATGCTCACTTAATGTCAGATCAACTCAGTCTGATGGTTTACACTTCAGTTTTTTTTTGTTGCAATAAACCTTAGCCTGTAGTAACAGCCTTATGTTCTGCCTGTTACCGTACATCAAGACATAGATGTTTTTGTTGTAGTACAAATAATCCAGTCAAATAATACAGATAATGGCAGTAGTGTAAAATCTTTAATATTTACACCTCCCAATACATTTGACTGTTAGAAACATGACACAGGAAATACATTGCTTCACATATTGTTATCATATTTAGTTCAGTCAGAACATTCTGGGCCATTATACAATTCACCTGAGAACATTTTATAAAACAATACAAGTGGGACGATTCAAACACTCACCAACACAAGGTTTTTACATAGATGGAGATCTGACTTTTTCAGTGACTTTAGTCCAACAGCAGACAACTGCAGACAATAGTTCTTGTTTAATACGACTCAAAGCTGAATCAGCGTCTGCAAGATCAGAGTGGCCATACAACCACAACATTTTTCTCTCATAGTCAACATTCAACAGGAAACACCCCAGATAGGTTATGCTTGTTTGTTAACACCACCTCCAAAATGTGTTCAAATGTGTATCATTCAAAACAAAACTATAGGGATCTTCAAACCAACACCATACAGTTAATATATTTCAGACTTTGATTAAAGAGATAAAATATGTTAGATCCACAGAAACTTAAAATTCAGTATTTGAACCTTGAAAGTATTAAAAAGAAATCTGTCCAGGTAACCCGTGGCCTAAACTGTATGACATGCAGAAAAGCTAATATTCTGTATCAAATCCAAGGTTGACTAGTGGAACACCAGGAGATTATAAAAGTTACGATAATTCTGCAACTCTAATCTTATCATGGAGAAAACTGTTTATGCCTGTCACCAACACATTTCATAAGTACAAAAATAAAACTGCACCCACTAACAACTAAAAGAATGTTACAGCAATAACCAATTCACACAATTGTATTCTTTCATAAAATCATTACATTGTGTATTCCAATTAAAACATTGCTAGCATAATTTAATAGGCAACATTTTACAGCATAAACATATTAATCAATGCCCATCAACTGCATACAAAGTGCCAGAGTGTCACTGTACAGTTGCAAAAGACAAATTCAAACAAAGGCACCATACGCTCAGCTTCAAATCCAGCCATACGTCATAAAAGAACAAAAATTCACCACTGCCAAAAAAAACATTTAATTTTAACATGAAATCTCAGTGTGAGAAAAGGATAGCAGTTTATGATCATAACCTACAATACCTTTGGATCAGTGGCATTTCATAAATATGATAAATTACTGTAGCAAGCCAGCAGATAATTATACAAAATCCAATAAGCCTCTATACAAGTCCATCATGATAATGAGCTTCTTTCCAACTAACCTAACTGTTAAATGATTTTGCAAATCAGGTGCTTAAGTGCCCATTATTTAACTGTTTTTCGGTAGACTATACTAAAATGGTTTCTGCGGTGGCTGAGGAAAGTAATGAAATCATATTCGGAGGCCGTCATTAGAGACCTATGACATTCCAAGATGGTAAAATAACAGGATGATTAGATTTTAACAAACAATCCCTTTAAGGAAGAAATAGTGGAACCAAATGAACGGAATTGAACACTGGAGCACAAGTCTTTTTACACTGATATTTCCTTAACACGGAACAAAAATGATCTAAAAGTCAGTCAAGGTGTTGTGTAAATGCATGACAGCTTACCCATCACAATGCATTTTGTTTTAGGTAGTGCAATAAAAGAATTTCCCGCAGCACAACAACAAATCACTAGCCAGTCTGATTTATAATATAGTAATACTGACATTCCAGATAGAGATACTGACCGTCAGGTTCTCCCTGCATACACAAAAGCTGAAATTACAAAGTCACATTTTCCAAGAAGTACCACAGCGAGTAGTTACAACAGAGAGTAAAAGTGATAGGGAACGTCACTAAAGATTAAGACGTTTTCCTCATAGAGGATGATCCATGGTAATTAATCTTCCGCCTGGTCTTCTACACCATAACGGAAAACGGATGAGGATACCACATTGTTTATGTTCGTCTGTGGCAGGAGGGTCACAGACTAATGGAGGTGTGAGAAGGATTTCCACCACTAGTATCCATGTGCAAAGTCCCCTGCATGTCACTGATACAGTCCGGTAATGGCCTTCCCCAGTTACGGGCTGACAGATAAATAGAGAACAGTTACGTCCCCTGTAACTCAGATTACTTCAGCAGCGTCCGCAGCGATATTGGAATGACATCATTAGTTCTCCTGAGATCGCCCATTAAAAAAAAAATAATAATAAAATAAAAACAATAAAATACGAATAAAAATTGGCACGGCTATATAAACCAATGTGGCACAAAGCTCCTTCAGCCAGAAGTCATGGTGCAGAATGAAACATCTTCCATATCTAGCAGCTGTATACAACAAAACACTGAATGACCTCCCTCTTCTGGAGACAATCAAGTCCATTCAAAAGTGGCCATATCAACTCCCATGTAAACTTTCACAAGCATTTCGATGTTTCACGAGTGGCAAGTCACTATTTTCAGTTGACTACGATGTACAAAATAAAGCTGTCCAAAAAAAAAAAAAAAACATCCATAGAAAAATATCCATTAAATGCCACATTTAGATTACAAAAATAACAAGAGCCAAAGTAAACAAAAACAATCAGGTCCAGGCCACTTTCCTTGAGATGGCCTGCTTGAAGCACTCTGGGTCCACGTTGCCTCCGGGTCGCAGAGCTCTCTCCAGGCTAACCAGAACGTTCTGGTGACACTCCCTGATGTTGACTGGGTACTTGGCCCTCAGCACCTCGTAGGCCGCAATCAGCCGCATATTCTGTTTCACCATGAGGTATTGTATGATGCACGTCGGGGCCAGGGAGTACCCGTCCCGGCAGTGGACCAGCACGCGTTTTCGTTTTTCGGTGGAGGCTTCAATGCACTCGTTTATGTCCTCGAAGCAGCGCTGCTTCAGGGCGGGGCTGCCCTCGCCCAGGGCGTCCGGAACGTCGCAGATGTCCACCTTCAGTCGGGACCAGCTGTGGCGAGCCCCACGGGAGCAGGTGCATGGGATAAGGCTGAGGCTGGGCCCGGGGTCTCCCGGCAGGCTGCTCATGTCGATGATGCTGTCGATGTTGTTGCGGCAAAGCGTGCGCCCGTTGTACGCGGCGTTCAGGTTGCCCACGAAGATGTAGTCTGTCACCTTGGAGATGACCGGCTCAGAGTACTGGAAGTGTTCCGGGACGGTCGGCTTGGGCAGGTCGGATATTTCTGGCGGGCCGACTCTGCCCCCTGACCCGACCCCTATCCCGGCCGGATTCGTGGCCACTCTCATGCTGTAGCTCCGCAGCTTTTTGGAGCCCGAGCGAGACGGAGGGTTGGAGTCGGACTCGGAGCTGCTGTTCCAGGGCGGGGAGAACAGGGAGAAGCGGCTGGAGGACTTGCTCTTGGTGAGGTTCTCCACGGGGCTGGAGAGGCCAGAGCTGGACGCCGTCGCAGAACCAGAGGCGCAGAACAGCGAGGCCCGCTCCAGAGAGCCCGTGCTGCTGGCCGCTCCAGCGCTGTGAGCCTGCTCCATCTGCAGGCAGACACAGAGTATCTCACACACACAGCACACTGAGGTGTGACAATACCCGATCAGACAACATGACGCCCTGTCCAACAGTTTTCAGAAAGCAATCACATTCCAACCCTTCATAACTGGTCCCCAAAACTTAAAGATTCACCATCGGCTTTCATACTACAATTGGTAGAGTGTCTAATCTCTGCTTTTTGGGTAATCCTCTTTAATTTTGATGTCAACCACAAACGACTTACAGAAGACCACAGAAGTATGTTAGGGAATGATAGAGCAGCAGCAAAGATCAAGTCAAAGTACACAAACCTGGGCTTTAAGGTTGTTCTTCCACTCCTGGGTCTCCAGGGCTTTGAAGCGGCCATTGCTGTCTGAAGAGACGGAGAGGCAGAGGGGCCGGTGGGCCCTTGGGGGCAACTGGGGGGTGAGGGTCATAGGGACAGGGCGCGGCTCCTGGTGCTCATTCCTACTCATCATCAAATTTGGACAGGAGCCTGAGTTACACACAGGAGGAGGAAGATATCCAGAGCCTTGTAGAGTCTTCAGCAACTTTGCATAGCTATACAGTTTCTTAAACTATGACAGGCCTCAACAGCCTTCCAGGTCTTGCCAGCAAAACGATAACAAGTATTACAGCTTGCTAACAGACGTCTTCTTTCCCATGTGACTTGTGTGTCCATACATTTCGATGTGCGGGTGGTCCTGAGAATCAAACCCATTATCCTGGCATTATGAGAACCATGTTCTACCAACGGCTACAGGGGGCCACATATTGTACTGCCACTCTAAAGTTGATATTTATGTTCCATTATGGCAAACAATGAATATAAAATGCACCAACTTGCCTGTCTCTAATTGTGAAAAGTTATGTTAAGAATTTATGTTAAGTGCTACAGATAGCTAACAGCAATCTGTAGCACTATCCTACAAACCAAGGGCTACAACCCAGCTATTATGTGGCAGCCTTCAAATTAAAATATGACCAGGATAAGAACGAGTAAAGGGGGTTTAGATAAATCTTTCTTACCAGTGGCACATTCTGAGCGAGCGATGGACTGAATCTGCAAACTATGTTGAAGTCTAAATGTGTTGTGAAGATGTTTAACAATCATACCTGTGAATGAAAACACCTTTTCAGTTTTCTGTCACTTTCCATTCATTCCATTAACTTGTGTACATTAGTGAAAATACAACCCATCAGCAATACCTACCTGTCTTACCATTTTCGGGTAATACTTTTCTATCCAACAATTTTGGAGATATTAGGCCTTTGTTCCTTTTTTCCACAGTTTCCATTTTCTGCCTCCTGTTGAGAGACGAATATCAACAATGCTCATAACTAAAGATATCTGATCAAGCAGCAGTGTTAATAAAGCTGACAAAATGTATATATCAAGTTGGCCAGCACATTACCAATTTTCATCGTAGAGAATTTCGCTCCCACGACGCAAAGCTAAAATGAAAGATGAGCAGCAGCAGCTAGGGAGGGAGCACTGAAGGAGTCCGGCTTCTGACTCATGCGTTGTGGTGATGCCTGTCGGCTCGCTGCTGTTTTTACTAGCCAACTAACGCTTAGTAATGATTCCTGGGGACGTTCCGTGCATGGTGAAATTCGGAAACTCACATCGCTGTGCTAACCGAGACCATGTCATATATTGACATTGTTAACAGATGGCCCGGAACGAACTTAAGTGTTTTTAATATAGTAGTTTCCCGCTACGATATTGTGTTGCATCAATCTATCCGCTATTTTATCTTATTACAATAAATTAGCTAGCTAGTTAGCTAGCTAATAATAGGTTGGTGCAGTGAGCTAGATAGCTCTGCTAGCTGTTTAATGCATGCTCGCCAACCAGCAAGAGACATGCAAACAAGCACACTAGACATACTATAGCCAAATAATAAACCATTACATAGATGGCCACACTACAGGAAAGAAATGTAGATAAATTCTAACATGCACCAACCCTCCATACACTCGCCCTTTACTTTGCAGCTCGCATCTGAATGAACCGTACGGAAGCTCACGTGGAGAAATTACGTCAGGAAAGCTACGTTCTTCACCAAGTGGGAAGTGGGTATTTACCATACAAGTAAATCGACTTGAAGAACCCTCCAACTGGTTATAATCATACAGATGGTTAGTGGGTTCTATATTAACCAGCGCCATTAAAGGCGTCCACCATTTTAATGTAGTCAACTTGGTGGGACTTTTAATTTAATTGGCTGGTCCCTGTTGATGACCCAGTTTGCAATGTGATCATAATAACATCTAATTTGGGAGGTATTGTTTTAACCATTATTTTACCAGGTAAGCACGCTCCGAACACATTCTTGTTTACAGCAACGACATGGGAGCAATAAAGGTCTAATGTTCTTGATAGCACATTCATAATGCAATCTCTGCCATCTTCCCGGTTCAAATGCAAGTTGAGTCAACCAATCACATGCATTTCTTCAAACACCTGAAGAAAATCGGGTCCTGTACATTAAAAACGTTTGCGCATCTTATTTTAATAGTTTTTAGAAAGAAACACCAACATCCAGGGGTTAAATTGGGTGGGAGCCAGCAGGAGCAAAGCTCCTGCGCATATGGTTGAAATGAGACCTAGGAAGAGCTAAGCTCCGGTACGACTGGCCGGCAGTTTAACATTTCACAGTTTAGAATCACACTATAACCAGACCACTCATTCATAACAACCTAAACAGTAGAAAACTTGTATTTAATCAAATAACCCCCAACCTCACAAAAATAGCACTTGACAAAATGTTATTTTTGACAATTGTTATTCTCTGTCATTTTTTAAAGCCTTTAATGTCCACAGAGTAAAGCAGTAGGATCCTCAAACTCAACTCTGGACCCCATAACCAGTTCTACCCCATCTTTAATTGCACTCACTTGGTGTCACAAAATGGAGTGGAACTGGTTATGAGGTCCAGAGTTGAGTTTAGAAACACACTATAACCAGACCACTCATTCATAACAACCTAAACAGTAGAAAACTTGTATTTAATCAAATAACCCCCAACCTCACAAAAATAGCACTTGACAAAATGTTATTTTTGACAATTGTTATTCTCTGTCATTTTTTAAAGCCTTTAATGTCCACAAAGTAAAGCAGTAGGATCCTCAAACTCAACTCTGGACCTCATAACCAGTTCCACTCCATTTTGTGACACCAAGTGAGTGCAATTAAAGATGGGGTAGAACAAAAAATCATCAGGCTGTGCAGCTTGTAGGGTAAGAATTGAATACCCTTCCCTGCGAAAGGATGTCCAAGTAGTGGCTAGGAAAAACTCACACAAAAGGCAGTAACATAGAGAGAAACCTTAAGAGGAGCTAGGCTCTGGAGGGGTGGCTGGTAAATTCCCACTTCCTACGAACACAGCAATAAGTTGAGCATTCTGGTAAATGTGGTCCTGCTGTGGCTACTGTCTTGACAACTCTGAGATTTTTTGTTTTCATTATCAAAATTAATATTGCCTTGAATTAAACTTATACTAAACACATTTCATAATTGATTTGATTACAAAAAAGTGGTTTAATATTAAATGTGTTGGAGAACGCAGTCAATTTCAAATGGTACTATAGATGCAAGGCCTTGTCTATGAGATTAAAATTATATGTTTTTAACACATTTAAAACGCTTCAAATATGCCACATAGAATGGAACAACCTTATAGTTTTGCCTTATAGAGTAAGCTAATATCATTATTATATCTTCATGAATCAAATGGGTATGTACTCGTCCCTTAAACAGTGTATTGTTCCTTTAATGATTTGTATGCATTTTAATCACATTCAAAAAGGTATTGAACACTCACCTTTTTTTAGTATCCTATGATTTGGTTGGATTTTCTCTCGTCGTCTCTCAACTGCAGTGGTTGTAATCTGCGTGAAGCAAAACCCTCACTGAGAGTAATCATGTGGCGACGATCTCAAGACGCTCTTTAATTGGACAGCTTAGCTACACTCCAGGTATCCTGGAAACACTAGTTGCATGATGTCACCCTGCTGTATACAGAGGAGCTGAGCAGGGTGCCTATAGCAATATCATGGTTTTATCTCTATGACAAAGGGAACTCATTAGATAGAGGGCTGGATAGGGAGGTAGTGAAGACCAGATGTTTTAATTGTGTCCTTATCAGCATGCTATGCTGCACAAGCCCTGTATCTATTTAATACGCGTCATGCAATACGTAAAGTCAAAAGGTTCCTGATTTGAGGTGAACATATTGCAGTTATGATAACAGTCAGTCAGCAGGGTGACATTTTGACTGCCCATTTACTGAAAAATATCAGGACTGAGGTGTCATTTTGTCATGGACATTTGCTGTGTGCGAGTGAATGAAGTGTTGGTTCAGTACAGGACAGTTATGAATGCATGGAGACAGACAGACAACTTCAGCGGAGTGGGTGGGGAGGGGTCATTTGCATTTCAAAGAGCCCCCTTAAGCTCCTTAGCCCTTTATTTTCAGGTGCATGATGTGCGTCTATATAAGAACACCACAAGGCAACCATGGAAGGTCCCGCCTGCCTGTTGCCAAGACACCTGCCTTCTCAAGGCCTTTCTATCTCCTCCCAACCTATTATTCAGCACTTGTTTGAGACACTTGGGTATTTATGAAAACATTGACGCCAGACACACTTCCAACAAGAGGCTTTAGAGTTAGAAATGAAGACTTTAGTTTGTATCGTCACATGGACAACAAAGACCGACATTTTGAATTAGATGAGGCCTCATTTAAAGATCATCTTGTTTCTTGTCTATTTGCATCATGCCAGGTGATAAATGATGTGGCTGGCACTTTACCTTTAGCAGAATGCTTACTTTACTAGGGGGTATGAAATCCATGGTATATCGATCAGGTCCACAGTCAGGATCAGAACATGGAGGTTCCACGGTCCCCAGGGGCTCTTTGATGTAACTGTGCCAAGCCTTAGGAGGCTCACCACAGGCCAGGTTCACCCAGCAGGAGGTCATATGACGCAGGGCAGTGAACATGGAAATGGGCCAGGCGTCACAGGGAATGGATCAGTGTGAACTGAATACACTGCAGAGTAATGACCTTTGGTTTGCCTTTGCGGCTGGATCACATATACTCAAGTTCTGGGAACACGGTTTTGCACTCAAACACCCTGGTCATCAATTTATCACTTTCCAAGTAACTATTTGCCAGAAGTTTAGAGGACTGTGAGAACATTGATTCGATTTCAAATAATTCTCTAAAATGGAATTGAGAAAAATCTATGAATTTCTAATACAATAACAAATGGACATTGATGTAATATTCTTCGTATCCTCAAGTGTTTCTCAAAGTCAAATATGCTTTTCTGACTTCAACTGTCAGACTAATGATATGAGACCAAACATGATTAGAACCCAGTTAACTCAGTAGTACCATGATTTCAACAAAGTATTGCTAAAACATTTAGATTTTATAAATTTTGCAAAATCTGTTGAAATACTTTTGCATTGAAATTATGCCTGGCAACATGCCCACAAGTTACGAAAAAAGAAATCCTTCTGTCATATTCTTCAATGTGTGAGTGCAGAAAAAAAGTAAAAAATTATTATTTGCTAACAACTCTGAGACAAAGTCTGTAAAAACCTCATAATATTGCCTCTGGCTTACATTCCAAGCCCAACTTTTGTCATTTTCATCTCCCCATAGGAAGGCATATGAATGAGGAATCAAAAAATCCTGTAAGTTGACACCACTGTGCCTCTCTGATTTCCCACTGTCCCAGGCATTTGTCACTGGGGAGGAGGAGACTGCTGAACCTGGTTTCATTAAGCAAAGGTAGTGCACGTGGTATTATTCCCTAAGATTCAGTCACACTGGCAATTGACACCGGGGAAAATATTTCAATTATTTTCTTATTTTAGAATTTTTCTATTTAAGTGGTGCTGAAATGAAGAAGGTATGACGTATCCAGTAGTGAGAGGACAGAAAGTAAAAAATATACCCCTGGTTATATTAAGATGTGGGTCTTTTTGAATACATACAAAAACATTGAACAAATCCCTGTCAAAGCCACTCTGGACACTTGAGATCACATACACATGGTCAGCATTTGTTTAAGTGTACACATGGCATTTTTGAGAGGAACTGACAAACTGCAGGGGACTGATCTAAAATCAACTTGCATCATAAATAACTAAAAGCATGCAGATATTGTTTTTATTTCAAGGCCACTTGCCATAATTTACTGTAGCGGTCCTTTATTTTGACCACTAGAGGGCAGAAATATGGCAACAACAAAACAACAAAAAAGGAATTAGGAGAATGAGAATGCTCTGATCATTGGCCGATCCCTCCCAGTTACCAGTATAGAATAAAGTGGTTCTTTCGTCACCAATAGGACTTCTCGCCCAGTTTACATGGAAATGGAGGAAGCCTTCAGTGGTGTTGTCCATCCTATAATTGCCTTCTCCAGCCACACACACTGACATTGGTAGGGTAAGGAAATTCTGATTTAGGTTTGACTTGATGCATGTTGCTAATATGTATTCACAATGGGGAAGTTTTGATGCCCATGTGGAAGGGAGCGGTAATAACCAACAACTTCACCTGTTAAAAGACGCTTCTCCGCAGTTGAAGGATTGACATTTGTCCGACTGACGTTTGATAACGCAACTGAAACTGTGTTGGATTTTATTAACATGTCATATAGCAAGCTATATCCTTAAATCTAAATCACAGCTGAGAATCCACCATGAAAATAAAACATATGTTTTGGTTATATGGAAAACCTTTATTGAAGCATTTGGGGAGCTGATAGCTAGATGGAATAAAACATGCCGTCTGAAGGATTCTGAGAGCATGAGGAAAAACATTCTCTGGTGTGATGGGACCTAAAATCAAACTATTAGGCCTGAATTTCAAGCCCTGTGGCAAAAATAAGCTACCCGTCATTATTTGGCAAATACAGTTGTACTCATAAGTTTGCATACCCTGGCAGAAATTGTGAAATTTTGGCATTGATTTTGAAAATATGACTGATAATGCACAAAAAAAACGTGATCGTATGATCACATACTTGTTTGGTGACTTTTTAAATCATAATGATAACAGAAATCACCCAAATGGCCCTGATCAAAAGTTTACATACCCTTGAATGTTTGGCCTTGTTACAGACAAACAAGGTGACACACACAGGTGAAAATGGCAATTAAAGGTGAATTTCCCACACCTGTGGCTTTTTAAATTGCAGTTAGTGTCAATGTATAAAAAGTCAATGAGTTTGTTAGCTCTCACATGGATGCACTAAGCAGGCTAGATACTGAGCAATGGGGAGCAGAAAGGAACTGTCAAAACAAGGTAACGTAATAAGGTAATGGAACTTAATAAAGATGGAAAAGGATAAAAAGATATCCAAAGCCTTGCAAATGCCAGTCAGTACTGTTCAATCACTTATTAAGAAGTGGATATTTCGGGGATCTCTTGATACCAAGCCAAGGTCAGGTAGGCCAAGAAAGATTTCAGCCAAAACTGCCAGAAGAATTGTTCGGGATACAAAGAAAAACCCACAGGTAACCTCATGAGAAATACAGGCTGCTCTGGAAAAAGACAGTGTGGTTGTTTCAAGAAGCGCAATACAACAATACGTGAAAAAAATGAGCTGCATGGTCGAGTTGCCAAAAAGAAGCCTTTACTGCACCAATGCTACAAAAAAGCCTGGTTACAATGTGCCCGACAACACCTTGACACACCTCTCAGTTTCTGGCACACTGTAATTTGGAGTGACAAGACCAAAATAGGGCTTTATGGTCACAACCATAAGCACAATGTTTAGAGGGGTCAACAAGGCCTATAGTGAACAGAATACCATCCCCACTGTGAAGTATGGTGGTGGCTCACTGATGTTTTGGGGGTATGTGAGCTCTAAAGGCACGGGAAGCTTGTGAAAATTGATAGCAAGATGAATGCAGCATGTTAACAGAAAATACTGGCAGACAATTTGCATTCTTCTGCACAAAAGCTGCGAATGGGACGGTCTTGGACATTCCAGCATGACAATGACCCTAAGCACAAGGCCAAGTTGACCCTCCAGTGGTTACAACAGAAAAAGGTGAAGGTTCTGGAGTGACCATCACAGTCTCCTGACCTTAATATCATTGAGCCACTCTGGGGAGATCTCAAACGTGCGGTTCATGCAAGACAACCAAAGACTTTGCATGACCTGGAGGCATTTTGCCAAGATGAATGGGCAGCTATACCAAAAATTCGGGGCCTCATAGACAACTATTACAAAAGACTGCACGCTGTCATTGATGCTAAAGGGGGCATTACACAGTATTACAAACTAAGGGCATGCAGACTATTGAACAGGGGTCAGTTCATTTTTTTCTTTGCTGCCATGATTTGTTTTATGATTGTGCCATTCTGTTATGACCTACAGTTGAATGTGAATCCCATAAGAAATAGAAGTGTTTTGCCTGCTCACTCATGTTTTCTTTACAAATGGTACATATATTATGAATTCTCCAAGGGTATGCAAGCTTTTGAGCACAACTCTGGCATCAGTGGCAGACAGATGGTTCTCAGTGGCTGGGACTGAGAGACTAGTTGTGGCAGGGATGGGGAGACTGGTCAGGATTAAGGGAAGTGTGAACGAGACAAAGTACAGAGAGGTCCTTGAAGAAAACCTTATCCAGAGTACACAGGACTGAGGTGAAGTGTCATCTTTCAGCAGCCTGAAGCACAAAGCCAAGACAATGCTGGCCAAGTCTGTGAATGACCTTGAGGGGCCAAACCACATTGAACATCTGTGTGGAGACCTGAAAACTGTAGCTCACTGACACTCCCAATCTAATCTGATATTGATTGAGAGAATCTGAAGAATATGAGAAATGGTCCTAAATGGTCTGGAAATTTTGAGATATTTCAGTCTTTTAGTATGCAAAAAAAACAATTATACATTAAGTCTATGACACACCAAAATGTGGAGAACGAGAAGAAGTCCCAAATTTAGACTTGGGGCAGCAGCTATGAACTACATACATTTCTAACATATCTGTTAAATTGGTTAGCTATTTTACAAAAATGAACATGTTGAATAAAACAATTATCCTTCCTTCCAATGGACTACATTAAAAAGTAATAACATTGCTTGTGTCAGGAAGAACACTACTGTGTTCTCAAAAAACCCCTTGCAAGCTACGCCCTGAAAAGTTTTGTATTGAATTTCAAATGCCTTTTGCCCCATGTGTCTTGCTTTGTAGGTGTAATAATTCAACCCAGATGGTATTTTTTTCAACCTTAATACATCCTTAATACACCTGTCATGTAATTCAAATGTATTTTAATTGAATCCTAGCCATCGGTAGCTGCTTTTACAAAAAAAAAGATCCCCAGGGGGCCAAGCCCCAGGACGCCCCTAGAGGCAGATACTATGACATTTTGTTCTATAATCAAGAAATGTTATTGACATTGAAATTAACACCATCTTAAATCAACATGATTAAACAATAACCAATAACAGAGAAAATGGTTACGCATTTTCTGTTTCTAACTGAAACACTCTCATATTCATCTCAGGAAATGTAGATTAAATTGGCGGCATATACATAAAATGTACAGTATGTCTAGCATTGGTATTGATATATTTTTTGTGATTAAAAGTACAGTTAGCTTTGTGAAGTAGGTGGAGGAAGCTTGCTTACGTCAAGCCAACATGGAATATATATCATGTGGATAATTTCCCACACTGCTACGACATGGTTACAGCAAGCGAGTATCCTCAAAAGTTCTTATTTATGATGGGGATCCTGAACGTGTGTTTCAGCTGAAGGGTGGAGTCCACTTGTTCGCTGGAGAGAAGGTGGTGCCACTGAGCCACAGGCCTACGGGGATTGGACAGCATGTCTGCCCAGTGCCTCAGCTGGTTCCCTGTTGCATCACAACCCAGGAAGATCTTCCCGATGGCGTCGTTCCTGGTCAACTTGTCATGGTCCCATACAGAGATCACCAGCTGAACTCTCTGCAGTGGGGGAGCAAAGACAGAGAACTATGCTTATGGGCTGGTTTCGCAGACAAAGACTGGGCTTCACCTGAGCCCTGGAAACTGGCCCGGATAGTGCAGATCATGTCAGCTTTTTGTTAAAGAGATTTTAGCCACAAAAAATCAAAACATGCTTTTAAAGTGCCTTTAATGTTTAGAGGACTCATTTTAAACAATGACTCCTCCCATGCCCTTACCAAAGAATCCCAGAATAGTATTAGCTAATCCACATGGAAAATGAGCGTGTTTAGGGTGGGGGTGGTAACAATGCAAGGTTCTAAAGGGACTATGAGGGGACTACAAATTTATGCAAACTGATAGACGGACCAGCGTGGGAGTTGCAATGGGGAAAATCTCAGGCACTTGGAAACATTTTGTAGAAAAAAATATTTGAAACATTTGCTTGCTCCTAAGTCTGCTGACTGTGATGTCTTCTGGTCATTTATACTAATAGAATGACCACAAGATTATGGTTATTTAGGTTAATAGAATGACCATAAAATTGTACATATGGCCTCTTTAAACAGTAAAGGATCTGCCTTGTTTTTGGAGCTCTATAGAATACAGGAAGCTGATTTCATGAATGACTGGAGAGAGAAAAAGTCCACATTTTAGCCAGATTCTGAGATATGCTCATACTTACTTGGATTTGATCAAATGATACATCAAACGTAAATGATTCGTTGAAGTAAGGATTCAGTGTGCACTTTTTAACAGACGTCTTCTTTCTCTTCCATTTCTTCTTGTCCAATACCAGCTGCACCTTTGCATAGGGATCTACAGTGTACATAAAGGACAGTAATAGCAGGTATTTTAAGCACCCACCGATAATGCAGTGTTTTTTGTAATAATCAAAACAGCCTTGAATCCAGAACTATTTTAAAGACATATTCCTTGTAGCTCCATGACCTCAGGTTTGACATATGACTCCAAAAACAAGAAGTGGAGTGCCAGCACTAAACAGATTTGGTTTCTTGGCTATTCATAGCTAGCCTCATCACCAAAACAACCTCTCAGTCTTCCTGTCAGACAGCCAGGTTTGGACCTACCTGATGAGCCTCCTGGATCCATACTCTTTAGGTTCTTAGCTTCCAGTATGACAACAGTCAGTTTGCTGCTGGTGGGGACGTAACGCAAAGATAAGCAGATCTCCCCCAAAATTTCATCCTGTAATCACAGCAGATAGTAACAACCGACCTGAAGAATCAGATGGAAATACAAAATGTAGGCAGAGAGAATGTCACAGGGAAGTAGGATTTTAGAACTTTGTGGTATTCAAAAACCAAAGGTAAGCTAGAAAAACAATTGAAGATTCCTGTTGTGTTTATTCCAAGTCCTATTTTGTATTTCCATCTGAAGAATCAGATGGAAATACAAAATGTAGGCAGAGAGAATGTCACAGGGAAGTAGGATTTTAGAACTTTGTGGTATTCAAAAACCAAAGGTAAGCTAGAAAACAATTGAAGATTACTGTTGTGTTTATTCCAAGTCCTATCCTAACCTCAAACTTAGAGGGTTCACTCAGGTCTTTCCATTCCTCGATCACATGATTCCAGTCGATGGAATCAAGTTGCAGCCTCAGTTCACCGATGACATCGTGTTTGGAAAATCTATTGAAGTCAAACACCTTCATGACTATGGTGGAGTCATTGAGGTCAGCTTTCTCAATCTGGAGTGGTGCAGAGACACAGGCACACTTACACTGTGTATATTATATAGATCCTTAGCCTGGCTAAAAACCTCCACAATGGGTGAAATTATGGTATGGTATCATTACGTATGAATAATAACCCTCAGATACCTCAAATTTGAATTGCTCATTAAAAATCGGGTTGAGGGTTTTCCTGTAGACCTGTGTCTCAAAGGTTTTTGACTTGTTGGGGGTGAGGTAAACTTTAACATAGGGGTCAGAGGTGCCTCCCAGGTCCATTGCCATGAGCGCTGCAGCCTGTTTAATTCCCACTGTCAGCTGCAGGTGATGAGAGATTGCAGGATAGTCAAATACATTAGCCGGAGGAATGGTAAAACATTTTTAGAAAGTCACTCTGGATGTTTAAAAAAATACATTTATCTAATGATTTGTGTGATAATTTATAAATTTATGATGAAACAGGAAGTCTGTTTGGATAACTTGTGGTGGAAATAATATTTAGAATGAAAAAATAAATGTAGCAAACCCTAACCTTGTGTGCCTTGTATTCCAGAGAGTAGAGTAGTCTTCCCCGGTTCTTAGCTGAGCCGTAGTCTCCATCTCGCGAGCCAGGTTGGACCTGCCCAACAAGAACACTGTCATAGCTTGAACTAGCCAATCCCATGCACTGGTCAGCCAACCAATCCCTCATGTAGAGGCCCATCCTGACATACATAAGGAGCTAACGCTGCACCTTTACTTCACTCCTCCACGACTGCGACCAATCCAAGAATGAAGAAATGGATAGGAAGAAGCTAGCCTAGTTGCAGATGCTCTGAGCCACCCCACCAAGACCAGGACTATATTATTGCCACTTACTAGGGCTGTAGTTGTGGAGCCATTCACCCCTTGAAGATTGATCTGGTCGTCCGGTTTCTTCTTTTTCTTTTTCTTGCTCTTGCAGCAGCAGTTCGCACAGATGCAAATAATACACACCAAAAAAATCAAGATGATGGCGGCAAAGATGGTGTAAATAGCCCATCTTGGCACTGTGTGAGACAAAAAGAGACAGAAGCTTGTGTCATTAGGAGATACCGCTGAAGCATGGGGCTAGAGCGCAGCCAGCAGGCTTAAGGACAGATAAACTGGGAACAAGTAGAAATGGAGAGGTATTTGAAAAGACATTTGCCTTTCCTTGATTTGAGGACAGCAACACCTAGCTGCCGAGTCATGGGTCAGTGTCAAGTTGACTATGGCACACATCTGAAGCATGCGGCAAGAGCGCAACCAGCAGCATTAAGATGGAAACTTATATAACTAGTGGAAATGCAGATCTAAGAAATGTGCACACAAAGTGGAATTAGATCACACACGGAACAGGTGCCCAGACAGGCGGGGGAATTTCCCTTGCCAGGTCTGATAAAAGTGGGACAGACGGGGGACGTAGGGGTGCCCAGTCAGGAGAGGGAAGGAAGTGGAGAGGTCAGAGGGAAGAAGAAGGAGCGGGACGGTGGGGCGAGGGGCGGTTAGTGGCTTACTCACAGGGAATCTTGTTCAGCAGCTGGTCTATAAACCCGAGAGCAGCATTAGCGGGTCTGGTAGTAGCTTTGCCCTTAGAAGTGCTATGGGTTACGTTGCCTTTAGATAATGGGGTTTTAGTATACATGGTGTATGTATGGGGTAAATAGCCAAGACCTAAAATTAAGAGCAGACAGCAAACACATTTAATGAGAAAATGCAATTGGGGTAATTATTATTATGAATTTCATATCTCAGGTTGTTATTGTCTTCTGACTCCATTGGGAAGGTAAGAGGAGTCTGGAGGCTAAAAGGCAGTTTTAGCCTGAATTTTGCCTTTGAATGTATCTGACATTTTAATGCAGTCAAGTGGGTGGGATTTCCAACCTTTTCTTCCCGATTATCCAACTGGAGTCATGTCAAACCGAGTCATCGGTAAGAAAGTTTGCTAGACTCACCCACCTGATTACATTAAAATAGCAAATTCCTTTAAGGGCCAGGTCCATGCCCTCGGACTCCATAATGGTGAATCCATAGAGATGAGTCCTCTAACCTTCTCTGTGGTTGACAGCAAACCATTCTTTAACACAGAAATTATGCTCCATGGCTGCCTCTTCTGGTAAGATACAGTACTGGTTGTTTTCAGGCCTGAACAAATTTTTATTAGGGCAGCACCAAATTGTTTGGAGATCATAGGTTTGATGTTTGTTTTTAAACTAAAGTTTTAAACTAAAGTTATACCCCACACCCATGCTTTCTTTCGCACTTAGCATTATTCCTCTGCTTACAAAATTGTGGTTACCATGACAGAAGAGAGTGGATATTTGGCCACCACCATTGTCAAACAATTGCAGGGTTGAGTGGTGACAGCTCAACACAGGCAGTAGCCCATTAAAAGAGGGTGTGCTGTATACCCTGATAACATTCCTTCCTCATGGAGATTTCAAACAAAATGTCCATAGCCCAGGGAAATCATTTACTTTACATTTTAGTCTTTTTACATTTAGTGAATTCTTCCTATGCAGAACTACACATTACTCTTTACATGTAGAAAATACAGCTTATACGGGTATTGGTTTTAATTGGAATGTGTCCGCAGTCAGGAAAAGGCCTGGCAAATAAATACACACTTATTTCACACTTGCCCTAAAGCCCAATACAAGGTGTATAGTAGTTGCTAGTACTGTATGACAGTATTTGAGCTTGACAACTAAGGTAATTGAAAAACAAAGTACTAGAGCTTGTATCTTAAGAGGCCCAGTTGTTTTTTTTCACAATATAAACACCACCCACAACTATACCACAGAGAAAAAATAGAGATACCGACGGTCAAAGAAAATCTGCTGTTATATACAGGAAAACATGTATAAAGACAGATAACACTCACTGTTTCAAGTACCAATGTAGTATCCTGATTATTGTAGCCTATTCCAAGACTGTATTACTATATCCTTCATCCATGCATTTCTCCCGTCAGAGAGGGCAACAACAAATGAGGGGAAGGAAGTCCTGAAAATGTGGCTAGATCAGCCCATAAACATTCTTTATGCAGTGTTTGGTCGGTGAGAAGACATGGTCTCGCAGAGGGGAAAATTAGTTATTATTCTGCGTATACCAATATGCAATGTAATATAATTTGTAAAGCAAATAAAGGGCAAATTAGGTCGAAGCTATGAATAATGTTAATTAGGTCGAAGCTGTGAACCCTAACCCTAATCTACTGTAAACCACAGGATTTTACTGATGCATATTATTAGTACTACACAGTACAATAACCTCCGTTTTCTGGTATACAGACATATTTCTATACTTGAGGAATTGCTTGTGCTCAATATTCAACAATAGTGTTCATACATTAGTAACCTATTTAGAGTTGATGCATGGCTCACTATACATATAAGAAATAAATGTCCAGAATGACATATCCTTGTTTATTAAAAATAGGTATTAGTTTAAAAAAATCAGCTATTTGAAATAGTTCACTGGTATACAGATTGACTTACCTTTTTGGCCCAATAATAGCAGAAGCACACAAGAGAAATGTAAATTTCAATTAATTCCAATCCATTGCTTGATTTCAATAATCCATATCTTGTATTTTGTTGTTTGGTTCTTCTAGATTAGCTTGGTAGGAAGCTGTGATCAGAATAAGAATTGTACTTGTAAAGATACTATTAGTGGTAGTGATGTATTGGTCATTGAGGCAGTGACTACCACACCTCATGTACACACAGAGAGACATCACATTGTGTGTGTGTGTGTGTGTGTGTGTGTCGGTGTGTGTGTGTGTGTGTTTTAGAAAAAGACTCAGTGTTGAAATCCTTGCAAGACTCTGGTGCTGGAGCAATAATGGCTCCAAATAATATGGACACCTGTCTTTTGTTGAGTACATAACTAGCAATTTTTTTGAAATTAAGAATAATTTTCAATAATAAAATACAAATTGAGAAGATTATATAGCAATGTTTTTTTATTCATTATTTTCTATAATCGTTTGCTCATCTTTTTGAAGGGTACCAGGTGCTTTGGAGGAAACTGTCTGGGACTGAACAGTTTGGTTAAGACCTGACACTATCAAAGTTTGGTTAAGTGTACACTATCAAATATAATCATTGAGCAAAAGACAGTACAAAAACAAACACATTTACAGGAAGTGACCTGAAGTGGCATAAAACCGGTTATGTTACACAACTACGGAAGCCTTCCATGAGTCAACAACCACCCTTCCAATGACTATCATCTCAGTAACCAAATTTTAGATAGTATCTAATGCATTTCCAATATTAATATTGTTAACCTTATCTATTGATTGATGCACTGTTCTATATAATTAGAACCCGTCTACTTCGTATTTATTCTGAAAGTTTCCTCAAGGTTTTTCTTAAATGTGCAATCTATAAACATGGAGTTAATGACACTGTAGAATAGTGGTAAGAGCATGTCTTTTTGTTCCATGGTAATTTTTCCAATATGGTAACGTCAGTAAAAAAAAAACAAATGGTGATGTAATAATTAGGTCAGGTGAAATGTAACATTAAAGTGTGCATTTCACTCTCTCCTTTACATTGAAGATTTGCGCTTTTCCCAATACTCTGGGGTTATGTTTACGCATTTTAAACGGAGAGCCGTTTGGGAGCCAAATGGGCGGCAGGTGAGCGGCTCACCAAAAAGATTCGTACTCACCAGTTAGTACTACTCCACTACAGCGGGTGGCAGTATTGGATATTGTGAGTATGAAAGACTTTAAAGAATCGTAGGTAGGTTGTCTGACAACTCAGGGACAGGCTTACAGATGAGGTCACTGAAATGTTTATCTGTCCTGCATAGCTTCGACGGTCTTCTTTAGAGCTTATGAATATACATTTATATTTAAGAACAAATGTATGTTCTTGCAGTCAGTTGACACATGGTACGTACGTATAACGTCATAACCTTAGAAAGTTTGGAGATTTTCGGCGCTATTTCAAACTCCTGCATGGTCAAGAATGAAGGTTTCAATGGTGCGAAACCCCGAGGTCAAGCAGGTGAGACCTTTGTATGACACTGCAGGCGATTGCTGACTGTTTACCTTTCGTCGTAAGTACTGTAAATACTTTTGTTTGTAGATCCGTGAGTCAGTTATTTACCCATGACAGGTTTAGATTCTCTCGAACACAGCCAAGGATGTCAACATATCCTGCAGCAACACTCTAGGCTTTTCGTAATTAAAAAAAATCTATAGTAACATTAACTAAAAACAAATTCAAGACCGTAAGACCGTGTTTCTGTCTGTAGAGAGATGCAACTCGGGCAGTGGTTGTTGCAGTGTCATCAGACGCAATTTTTAACCCAGAAGCTGAGGAGGTCTATGGAGCAACCGAACCTTTAAGAAAAGGAGATGCTTTCTCTTTCATCAAGGTGGACGTTCATTGTTTTAATTAAGTAACCACTATGCATGCACATATAATAGTATTTCTAAGTGACCACTGCACACAATTTTAGACTCAATGTGGGTGCCTGACTATATTTGGTGGTTTTGCATGATTTCCTTTACTTCAGGCTGTCCGGGTTGTAAATGAAAGACTACTGACCATGAACTCCGATGAGACGTTGCTGTTTGATGTGATTTTGATGTCCAATGACAGTGAAGAAAAACACTCTAGGATCATCGGCAGTGCCAAACATTATGGTATGGAAAGGTTTGTTTTAGGCCTACTGTTGGGACAAATGTAGATTACTGTTTTCAAGAGATGTTCTTCTTACCATATTTTCAGAGTAATATTTAGGTCATCATTGGGCCGTTAACATGTAATGATCAGAAACTGTATTCTTGTGTTTCCCAAAACAAAACAGGACTTGATATTGGTCGGTTTTACTTCTGCAAAAAGGAAGAATCCATTCAGAGCCTGGAATCAAACAATGTGAAATTGTTCCTGTCAACAGATACTATTGATGTATGCAAGGCCTTACAGAAAGGTATGATTTTTCGTAGTCTTACATTCTGCCCCAAGGCTCAATACTTGGTCCCCTCTTATTCACTATTCATGTAAATAATATACAGTACTGGGCCGGAGTGGGACTCATTTTCATCCCTGGAGTTGCATGGCCCATTTGGGGGGTGGGGAGATGATGTACTTATGAAAACTATACGCTTTGGGCTCTTCACAACTATTTTATATTACAAATATAAATGTATAACACAGAAATGCTTTTGAATAAAATGTCAAATAACAAAATCACAGAAATGTATAAAAAGTAATCCTTATATTCTCATAATTTTCTGTAATTAATTTCCATTAATTAATATCTTAGAATGTGTTCAAATGTTGCCCTTAATACACACTTTACTGTTTAAAAATCAGTTCATTAAGACATACTGTGTTTTATTGTAAACTATGGACAGTGCTTGACTTCAAATTAAATAAATGCAAGTTGTCACAGCCCTTAAATGTCAGCCCACAACTTACCACAATAACTGGCAGCATCTATATAATGTAGCCCATATAAATTTTAATAGAAGTTTGCTGGTCCCATAGTTCTACCATCTTATATTGTTTTTTTTGAATACGGTACTAAGTACAATAACTGCTATGTTAGACTACTGTATCAAACACATACTAGCCCTTATCTGGAGAGCTGCCGGATATGCCGGCATTTGATCCAACACTGAATCACACTTAAGCTTTTCAATGTATTGTACTGAAATGTGGTTAGAATTGGGTTCAGGTGGGGGCCTGTAAACATTACCTTTCCTGATGGACGGTTAGCTACAACCAAGTACATGTGTCTATTAAATGATTCCCAAATTCAACCAAATGCTTAAATGGGCTACTTGAATAGGCAGTGGCATAAAGTAGTCAGGGGCAATAAAGATGTTTATCTACAAACATTAATCGGGGGAGATCTGTTATTTATGTATAGCAAGTTGTTTGTTAATGCATCAGGTCAGGTGACTGACAGAGGGTTGTTTGTTTGGTGTGGGCCGCAGGGGCGTGCCAGGCCAGTTAGCAGCGATTATGAGTAAGAGATGGTAAGAGACTTTACACAAATGCGCAAAATGCCCGACTTTACTTTTATGCTGTTGACAGTAATTTTTGTTGTGCCCTTGCAAAAGTCTTTTGGCACTTACAAATGTCTTTTAATGCTGTTCAACACACCATGAGTCAATTCAGAATTTTTCTCATTGCTGACAAAACTAAACTGATTGGGTTCTCCCAAGCAAGAAATGGACCTCTAAACGTTCCACCTATTACTGGTCAGGACAATAGATTGAGGCTGTGACTTCATATGAATGTTTAAATTTAATTTAACTTGTCTTTTAGGAATAAGGCTTGTTTTTCTTTTGAAGCTTAAAGGAGGATAGGATCAGCTGCTTTTATGCCTTTACTGGACTATAGGAATATTTTAAATATCAGTGCTTCTGCTCAGTGTCTGAGATCAATTGACACCCTTTACCATGGAGCATTGGGATTTATTTTAAACTGCAAAGCACTTACACGCCACTGCACTTCACATGCTGGGGTTGGCTGGCCTTCCCTGGTCACCTGCAGGCTCAGTCACTGGTATACTTTTATTTATAAAGCCATTTGGGTAATGTTGTCTTTTATTCTTCAGAAATATGGTGGGTACTCTCTTCGTTTGCAGGACTTTATCTTGCTAACTGTCCCCAAAGCCCAAACTGAATTTGGAAACTGGGCTGTTATGTACTCTATCCCATCAGCTTGGAACGCCTTTCAAAGTACATTTAAATTAGAAGAACATGGTGTTTTTATATAATGAAGGACTTTGAGGCTGATTCCTTGGCATGTCAATATTTTCAATTAGCTGTTTTTAAGATTATAAATTATGATTGTTTTTGAGTACTAATTTGTTTTATATTGTCCAGATTTGTTTGTAATTCTGAAATAATGACTTGCAGCTCCCTTTCTTGGCCTGGAAGCTCTTGAAAGAGACTCTCACTAAGTAGTTCTTGTACCCCAACATTATTCCCAATCAAAATCTTGTTCATCCTAAACTTAAACCTAAACATGTTTTCTAAGCCTAGCCTAATAGTATATTTGATTCTAAACTTCACGGCTAAGCTCAGAATATTTCTCTCATACAAAAGCTCAAATCGCCTTTTTCGCTATAATAAAAAAATACTTTTAATTTCTGTTTGTTCCCTACCATGATAGTAAAACCAGCACACACACAACCAATCCAACTGGTTTTGAATATGCCATGTTCCTGTTTCTTTGCATTGTGTCAGGTGTTTCAGCAGCCCTACTGTACCGTCACACAGACCCAGATGGTGAGACAGTAGATCAGCTCAAAGTGGTGTTCTCAGGAGATGTGATTGGATCCTCAGAGGAGACACTGGACGGCCTAAGGGAACAGGGTTTCACTGAGAACCAGCTCCACGGCTTAAGAACGGCCAAGGTATTGCCACTGCAATAAAACACATTCTACACTTCTAGGACCAAGTGGTTCAATAATGTGGCCTTAATAGAATTAGAACCGAAAAGCACCTTTATTTTAGCAGTGTGTACAAAACGGTGTTTCTGTTGATATTACACATAGTGTATGGGTCATGAATGTGTCCCTTGTTAGCATGGCTTTTACAACGCCAGGATTGTGGGTTTGAGTCCAACAAAATGCCAGTGCTTAAAAGTCCCTGCTGTAAGTCAGTCTAGAAAAAACTACTAAATTCCTTACACGTACATCTTTTTGCCGGACCGCGTAAACAAAGTCGGCCAAGAAGAGCAAATGGCTCTGGGTGGGTGAATGTGGGTGAATGTGGGTGAATGTGGGTGGGTGAGTGTGGGTGAGTGAGTGTGGGTGAGTGAGTGTGGGTGAGTGAGTGTGGGTGAGTGAGTGTGGGTGGGTGAGTGTGGGTGGGTGAGTGTGGGTGGGTGAGTGAGTGTGGGTGAGTGAGTGTGGGTGGGTGTGGGTGAGTGTGGGTGGGTGAGTGTGGGTGGGTGGGTGAGTGAGTGGGTGGGTGAGTGTTGGTGGGTGAGTGAGTGGGTGCCTGACTGACTGACTAGCCATTGTTAAATAGAGAAGTGGTTAGAGTCGAGGACTGCCACCGGTGTTCGATACTCACCACGGACAAAACAAATTAGGCATTAGGATTTATTCAGGATAGACTAAAACATGGCTGGCTACCAGCTTCAGTAGCTACATTAGAGTAAGCCTAAAATAAAACTGTTTACGGTTATATTGCGATGGACAAAGTGCATCGACAAGGAACATATTACTCTCGATTTACATAGCGTAGTTCACATAGCGCATTGGTTGGCTATTCAACTGTCATTGTTTTCTAAAGAAACGAACCAGCCATAGACTGATTGGAGTCATTGTTTTCGTTATAGGTAGTGTAGTCAGACTAAAACTTCGCTGGCTACAAGTTTCAGTAGCTACATTATAGTAAAGTAATGCTGTTTATGGTTATATTGCGATGGACGAACTGCACCGACAAGGAACACATTCCTCTCGATTTCGATTTACATAGCATAGTTCACATGGCGTAATGGAACCAGCCATGGAGTGATTGGAGTCATTGTTTTCATTACTGTATAGCTTTTAGCTAGAAATCTACAGTAATCTCTTTCTAATTTAACATGTTGAATGTAGTGTAGCGACCCTGTTATACCTGTTCTTGGTTTGGATGTTAGCTAATGCAGGGAACTAGTTTCAAGATCCATGGAGTTTCGACTAATTGGTTTAACAATGCAGAAGTTAACAGAAGCCACATCTCTACACATCATGTGCAAAAACACCCGCTGTTTAAATAGCGTAGTGGTTAAAGACAGTCTGCCACATAGTAAACCGCGGATCGAATTCAGCCAGGGTTTACAACATTCGTACCGTCTGACCTCAGGCCGGCAGAACTGGGCTTGCCTGGTTCCTTTTCTTGTTTTACTAGCTTTCTTATTAAATCCTTTGCTGCTTTCCACCAGGATTCCATGAAAGAGTTTGCAGTGTTGATGGGAGAGATGCGCCGGCGGTTTGGGTTGGAGGGCAGCCCTCTGTGCACCAGCCTGTTGACCACGTGGAGCTCCAGGGATGTGTGTGCTCAGGCCCTGAAGACCCTACGAGGGTGGGGACTGTTGGTGGATCAGGCCTTCTGCCTGGCCGGAGCTCCCTGTAGTCTCATCCTCAACGTGGTGCGACCTCACGTACTCTGCCTCGACGGCCTGTGTTACATGGAGGGGGTCGGCGCCATGTCTTTATGAATGCAGACCAACGGGGAGAACATTAATGGAATGTTTGGGTATTTTCTGGACAATTTTTCTATTTACTTTTTTTTATTATTGCAAGCTTTTTGCCTCCAGTTTCATTTCAAACCCTTGCATTTTTAGAATATGTTGTCATCATATCAATATATCACTGAACCATCCTCTTAAGCAGGTGGTTCAGTGATATAAGTACAGCTTTGATCTTAGTTACACAATGGCTTCTCTCACCTGAAACAGCAGAGATGTAATAAACTCCAAGAGCTGAAGGACAAATTGCATTCTGAATGAGTGTTCCTTAACCTTTGCTGTGCTGAGCATAGCCTATTCTAATGAATATTAGCTTAGTTCCAATATTTGATCCTGTGAATTAGCCTCAGGTAAGCAGTGTGTTGCGTGACTCTTCAGTAACAAGCACACAGCAACGAGTAAACAGTGTCATGTATAAAGTGTAGGGATCCTTACTCTACAGTTAAACATAACTCTGATGTGGCAGAGAAGCCTCTTGAACTTGAATTGACGACAACCAAAGAAAAATCACAAAATGAAGATTTTATACCTGTGTGTCTTGGCAGCTTATGCATGGATGTCCGAGTCAATCGTACGGTAAGATATACAGAGCAATATAGAGCTTAAGGATGTCCATACGGATATCACAGTCACTCATTCGGGAATATATATGTTAGTTTGTTCAGAAAAGAGTAGTGGATTTATTTACATATGATTTCAAACTTGACATAGTCTAAATGCTGCTGTAATTATATATCAATTATGCTGTGTTATAAGGAGATTACTACAGATGAGGGTAAAATGATACTGGTTTACAATGTGGGGTTGCGGGTTTAATTCCCACTGAGGACCAGTATGAAAAGTATGAAGATGAATGCACTCACTTATGTGCATCTGTTCAGTGACTTAAATATACTAACAAGACTGGAGAGATTTTCGGTTCATGCATTTTTAAGGGAGCCTTGACAAAGTTCCTAGAGGCACTGAATAGGTCCCTATAACATCCGGTAACTTCTGTGTTTGTTTCTAATATAGTATTCCCTTAACAAAGTTCAAGTCCTTCAGAGAAATTATGTTTGACCAAGAAAGGGATAACAATTACCTTCTTGATTCCCACTACGACACCTCTGATGATGATGGTGCCACTGGGCACAGCAAAGTGATCCTGAAGAACTATGATGATGTAAGGATCTGTGCCACCTTATGAAGTGTAAAATTCATACTTTCCACTGTTAACTGGTCTTATGCATATTACCTGAAGTTACCTGAAGTTGTACTCCATTATATATTACCCAATATGCATGGGTTTATTTTTGATATATCTTCACTCTGAATATAATTCTGTTTCCAGGCTCAGTTCTACGGAGATATTGGTCTGGGAAGCCCACCTCAAATTCTCCGGGTGTCTTTTGACACTGGATCCAATTATCTCTGGGTGCCTTCAAATAAATGCTCCATCACTGAAGTCACATGTTGTAAGTTTCATACCATTTAAAAGGGGTGTGAAATAAATAAAACTCAAGGTTACAAGTATGAGAATTGTGATTTTTATGTCTGCCATTTGTCCTAAGTATAAACATGAAAATGGTGATATGTCTGAGCATAATTATGAGATGTATAAAATTGTATTGCAGTGATTCACCGGAAATACAATGAATCAATGTCCAGCACGTACGTCAAGAATGGAAAAAAATTCTCAATATACTACGGAGCGGGAAATGTTGCTGGCTATCTCAGTCAGGATACATGCAGTGTAAGTTAAGAAAGGAGGTGAATTGTTGCTACTGACAGGTAATTTCATTTTATGTAGTCTTTGCTGATCATCTGCAGTAGTTCACAATATGATCTCTCGTGCCAGATTGGAAGCATGTCCATAAAAGGTCAGGTGTTTGGTGAGGCTGTCGAGATGAATGGTGCAAACTTTGTTGGTGCTAAGTTTGATGGAGTTTTGGGAATGTCTTACCCAACCGATGTTGGCATGACACCTGTCTTTGACAACATAATGAAAGAAAAGCTGTTGGAGAACAACGTTTTCTCCTTCTACCTGAATCACAAGTGAGTGGTGTAAGCGTGAATCTTTTTTTAAATAATTTTTTAACCTTTGTTCATCCATGAAGTCCATTTAAGGTCAGAAAACCTTTTCCTAAAGGGAGACCAGACTGACATGCATGTTAGCATGGCACTTTTAAAATGGATATAAAATTGTACTGTAGCATTTCAAAATACATCATTATTATAATATGTATTATAGATAATGTTGTCTTCTGATTGGCATTGTTGTATTGGTGCTACTGGCATAGGATCTCTCCAGACCAGCTTGGGGGACAGCTGGTGTTGGGAGGGACTGACCCTGCCTATTACACTGGGGACTTCCACTATGTTAATGTGACCAGAAAGGAACTCTGGAACATCCATGTGGACAGGTCAGTGCTGCTAGCCTGGGTCTGTGATGCTTATTTCATTGCCATTGATGTAATAGTAGCTATTTACCCAGAGAGTTCCAAATAAGCGGCCCTAGAAGAACCATCTGTCTGCCCTGTTCCCTTTCTGCTGTTAATTTAGGAGGGGTCATGCTGAGTCCAAATAATTATTTTCCAGATGAGCCCTGTGCAAGGAAATCTAGACACAATATAAATTATCTATACACTATACATCTACCTGAACATCGGGTCCTAAATCCACAACGTGCAAAACACTACCGCAAATGGCAAAATACAATCCAAAGAAGCAAACATTTTTCATTCATAAGATCAGTTGAATTATGTATAGGACAGTGAGGAAAAAAAATATTTGATCCCCTGCTGATTTTGTGCGTTTGCCCACTGACAAAGAAATGATCAGTCTATAATTTTAATGGTAGGTTTATTTGAACAGTGAGAGACAGAATAACAACAAAAAAATTCTGAAAAACGCATGTCAAAAATTTTATAAATTGATTTGCATTTTAATGAGTGAAGTAAGTATTTGACCCCTCTGCAAAACATGACTTAGTACTTGGTGGCAAAACCCTTGTTGGCAATCACAGAGGTCAGACGTTTCTTGTAGTTGGCCACCAGGTTTGCACATATCTCAGGAGGGATTTTGTCCTACTCCTCTTTGCAGATCTTCTCCAAGTCATTAAGGTGTTGAGGCTGACGTTTGGCAACTCGAACCTTCAGCTCCCTCCACAGATTTTCTATGGGATTAAGGTCTGGAGACTGACTAGGCCACTCCAGGACCTTAATGTGCTTCTTCTTGTGCCATTCCTTTGTTGCCTTGGCCATGTGTTTTGGGTCATTGTCATGCTGGAATATCCATCCACGACCCACTTTCAATGCCCTGGCTGAGGGAAGGAGGTTCTCACCCAAGATTTGACGGTACATGGCCCCGTCCATCGTCCCTTTCATGCGGTGAAGTTGTCCTGTCCCCTTAGCAGAAAAACACCCCCAAAGCATAATGTTTCCACCTCCATGTTTGACGATGGGGATGGTGTTCTTGGGGTCATAGGCAGCATTCCTCCTCCTCCAAACACGGCGAGTTGAGTTGATGCCATCAGATTTTGGTCTCATCTGACCACAACACTTTCACCCAGTTCTCCTCTGAATCATTCAGATGTTCATTGGCAAACTTCAGACGGGCCTGTACATATGCTTTCTTCAGCAGGGGCACCTTGCGGGCGCTGTAGGATTTCAGTCCTTCACGGCGTAGTATGTTACTAATTGTTTTCTTGGTGACTATGGTCTCAGCTGCCTTGAGATCATTGACAAGATCCTCCCGTGTAGTTCTGGGCTGATTCCTCACCGTTCTTATGATCATTGCAACTCCACGAGGTGAGAACTTGCATGGAGCCCCAGACCGAGGGAGATTGAAAGTTCTTTTGTGTTTCTTCCATTTGCGAATAATTGCACAAACTGTTGTCACCTTCTCACCAAGCTGCTTGGCAATGGTCTTGTAGCCCATTCCAGCCTTGTGTAGGTCTACAATCTTGTCCCTGACATCCTTGGACAGCTCTTTGGTCTTGGCCATGGTGGAGAGTTTGGAATCTGATTGATTGATTGCTTCTGTGGACAGGTGTCTTTTATACAGGTAACGAGCTGAGATTAGGAGCACTCCCTTTAAGTGTGTGCTCCTAATCTCAGCTCGTTACCTGTATAAAAGACACCTGGGAGCCAGAAATCTTTCTGATTGAGAGGGGATGAAATACTTATTTCACTCAGAAAATGCAAATCAATTTAGAACATTTTTGAGAAGCGTTTTTCTGATTTTTTTTGTTGTTTTTCTGTCTCTCACTGTTCAAATAAACCTACCTTTAAAATTATAGAGTGATCATTTCTTTGTCAGTGGGCAAACGTACAAAATCAGCAGGGGATGAAATACTTTTTTCCCTCACTGTATATGTATAGTACACAAAATCCTTTGGAAAAAAAACCAACTGCTCTAGTACTTCATGTCTCCATCCGGGTGTCTCTGGTAGGGTTAGCGTCAGAGACGTCACACTGTGTACAGGTGGCTGTGAAGCGGCTGTGGACACTGGCACCTCCCTGATCTTGGGTCCCACCAGTGAGATAAATGCTCTGCAGAGGGCTGTTGGAGCTGTGCCCTGGAGCGGTGGAAAGGTGGGTCATAACAACTGGAATAATAAATAATCATGTATTACACTTGTAAGAACTTTCACTAAACCAAAAGTCCAGAACGGATATCTAAACACATATATAAATGCGTAAAATCATATTGTAATTAATGTTTTCGAGACAGGGTGAGACCTGTGAAAGAGATGAGTCCATGACAGAATACTCAGAATCTATTGTTAATGTGCTCATCGTCCTTGTAACTCCTCAAACATTATTCAACGAATAATTACTGCTGAATTGGTCCTCGAGTATACCTTTCCTAACCCGCCAGAGAGGCTGTGGCCATTGAAGTGTGTAAACCGTTAGGTGGAGGTTAGCTGATGCCAGTTGTTAAATGGTTGCTATCATTTACTGTTGTTTAACAGTATGTGGTTGCCTGTGAGAAAGTATCATCCCTTCCCATGGTCTCCTTCACCATCAGTGGAAAGGTCTACCCTCTGACTGGAGAACAGTACATTCTCAGGGTAAGTTTGTTAATGAGTCCGTAAGAAGTTCGTTAGAGCAAATTGTGTGTACTGCTCACTTTGAACAGCTGAGGGAAGTATAGCATCACTAGTCATGCAGTCAAAATGAGATCTGTAGACTGATTATCTTAACTTCCTAAATGTCTGTGTGTGTGCAGTGGACTAGTAAGGGCAAGAAGATCTGCCTTTTGGGATTTCTCGCCACAAGCATCACTGACTGGATTTTGGGAGATGTCTTCATTGCTGCTTACTACACTGTGTTTGACCGGGACAGCGATAGGGTGGGATTTGCCAAAGCCATATAGATGCAGTTTACAGTCACCTGCAGAAATTAGCAGGTGAGATGAGCAAACTGACTGTTTCAAAGAAATAATAGAAATACTGGGCTATAATATTGAATCATTGGTGTAGAATTAGGGGAGGACGGGGGGGTCATGACCCTAATACAGTTTGCTCAGAGAAATATAATTTGTTCCTCTCAAAAAATGGGTGTCAAAAGATTTTGCACCTTCACGCTCCCTTTGCAATGATTACAGCTTTTTGACTTTTTGTAAAGATTTATGAAATTGGGTGTGGTTGTCTACTTAAAGAGGAAGTGGTGAAATGTGCCCAGAGGCCCTGCCCCCTTTGATTTTGTTTGTCATTGTCCCAGGTATCATTGACATTGCATAAGTCATAGCACATGTATAAAATTGCTGGAAATTATGTTTACAGATACAACTTTTCTCTTCACCCTATGACCAAATGTATAGTATTGAATGGAATTTGCTTTAAAATATATATATATATCTGCTTTGGTACAATTGATAATCCACCAAAAAAAAAAATACATAAGTTAATGCAATTTTAAGTTTTTTAACAGCATCAACTAAAACAACAACTAAAAGCTAAGATTTGTTTTCTCTGCCTAATGGAAAAATGTGTACAATTAATGGATTTTAACTTTAAAGCTGCAAAAACACAAATCTCTCTCACCAATGACAATATTAATATAGATTCAGGAAATCTTCTTGCCAAGAGATGTGAAATTAAAATGGTCCTTCCCAAGGGCCAATCGATGGTTCATTCAGACATGCTCAACCAAAGTCATAGTGAAACTAATTTCCTATGCTATTCTTTTTATCTCACGCGAGTGGTGTTCTGATTATGAGGGTTGTCCCTGAAGAATCTTTGATAAAATGGATCCCTGGCCCCAAAACGTTTAAGAAGATCTTAGAGTATGTGAGCACCATTTCAGATAAGACAGGTGAAAATAATTATTTCAGAAAAAGACTACAGTACCTGACTTTACGAGCTGTTAACATGTTGAATCTTGATGTTGAGGCTTGTTAGAAGGGGTATTGTTAGAAATAATCTGGTTTCCATCCAACTCAGGCCTGTTAGTAGCTACTCAAGGAAGCGTTGCTCATTTAATATCACCTTGAATTGCCCGTCTGATATGACCTCTCGAAACAGTGGCCTTGCAATCATTCATTTTAATTTTATTGAAATACAGGTCTCACAATCACATGCTGACATACTGATCATATCTGAATCCTGGCTTTCTGTCTCTGTCCTAGACTCAGATGTTCTGTTAGAAGGGTACAATATCTACAGAGCAGACAGAGTGGGTAGAGGTGGAGGAACTGCCATGTATGTTAAATGCAATGTGGATGTCACTGTGTCCATCTCAACCTTTGTCCCGAAACAGTTTGCTTAGTTCTGAAAGTGGTCCTTGGTCATAATGCATTATTAATGCTAGTAGGAGTTTATCGCCCACCCTCAGCTCCGGTATCTGCTCTGTGCAAATTGTTTGAGTTAATGTCTAGTTATGCTAACTCTGAATTAGTGATTATCAGAGATAACAATCTGCACTGGCTGATGCTGGCATTGCTTAATCTAAAAGACATTTGTAACAAACTAAATCTTTATCAATTAATAAGTACACTTACCCATCCTAATCCAAAAGACCAAGAAAGATTTACATTAATAGACCTTCTTCTAACAAATACACCTCACAAATATACACTGCATGCACAATTATTAGGCAAGTGAGTATTCTGATCGTATTATTATTTCTATGCACATTTTCCAACTCCAAACCATATAAGCTTGAATCATTTTCAGGTGATATGTATTTGTGAAATGAGGGAGGGTGTGGCAAAGGTGAATAACATTTTATATCAAGGTGTGCAAAATTATTAGGCAGCTTCATGACCTCAGGTAAAATGATTTACTCAGGTAAAATGAGATTTAACTGACACTAAAAAAAATCATAAATTTTAAAATGCCTTTCAGACGGATGCAACACTCTTGAAATAGCTAAACTATTGAGGCATGACCACCGGACACTCAAACATTGTGAATAGTCAACTGGGGTGCAAAAAATTTATGGAGAAGAAAAGATGCAAATTAACTGCAAAAGACTTGAGAAGATTAAACGTGAAGCTACCAGGAACCCATTATCCTCCAGTGCCACCATATTCCAGAACTGCAACCTACCTGGAGTGTCCAGAAGTACAAGGTGTCAAGTGCTCAGAGACATGGCCAAGGTCAAGAAGACTGAAAGAAGACCACCACTTAATAAGATTCACATGTTGAAGTGAATAGATTGGGCAAAGAAATACCTGAAGATAGATTTTTCAAAGGTTTTATGGACAGATGAAATGAGAGTGACTCTTGATGGACCAGGTGGATGGGCCTGTGGCTGGATCACTAATGGACACAGGGCACCACTTCGAGTCAGGCACCAACAAGGTGGAGGAGGGGTATTGGTATGGGCTGTTATCATTAAGGATGAGGTAGCTCGACCTTTTCGGGTTGAAAAGGTCCAAAAAAGGTCCAACTCAACTCCCATATCTACTGCCAGTTTCTGGAAGATACTTTCTTCAAGCAGTGGTACTGGAAGACGTCCTCAGCATTCAAGAAGGCCATGTTCTTTATGCACGACAATGCTCCATCACATGCATCCAAGTACTCCACTGCTCGGCTAGCAAGCAAGGGCCTCAAAGATGCCCGAGTAATGACCTGGCCCCCTTCCTTACCTGACTTAAATCCTTTTGAGAACTTGTGGACCCTTCTCAAACATGAGATTTACAGTCAGGGAAGACAATACATCTCTTTGAACAGGATTTGGGAGGCTGTGGTTGCTGCTTCAACAAAAGTTGATCATGAATAGATCAAGAAACTGACAGACTGCATGGATGGAAGGCTCATGGCAGTTATTGAAAAGAAGGGTGGCTAAATCGGTCACTGAATATTTTTGAAAGGCCAGAAATGTTATTTAATTTTCATTAAATAACATTTCTGGCCTTTCAAAAATATTATTGATTTGTTGCACTTACTCTAAAAATTGAGAATAAACAAGTGAGTTGGAGAAATTATTTTTGTAATTTAGTTGCCTAATAATTGTGCACACTAATTTTTGCCTAATAATTGTGCTCATTTATGTATTCCCCTGAGAAAGATCAAAACTCATTTTTCCTTTGTTAAACATTCAGGTTTGAGGTTCAATGATATTTTGGATTGACTGAGAGCATTGTGTTTGTTCAACAATAAAATAAATCTTGAGGAATAAGATTTGTCTAATAATTGTGCACGCAGTGTATAGCTATTGGGTTGTTTGCAAATTATATCAGTGACCACTGCCCTATTGCATGTATTAGAGACACTAGGCAAAAAAAACCTGACCCCTGTATAATTTTAAAGAGACACAATATACACTTTTAAGAGCAAGACTTTATTCATGACCTTTGTCATTCAGAGCTTTTATCCACAAATTGCATAATGGACCCAGTGTTAGTGTTCTCCTTCTTTTCAATTTTTACCTCAATGGCTGATAAACATGCCCTGCTAAAGAAACTTATGGTAAAAAATCTAACTAATCCTTGGTTCTCCTCTGACTTAAAAAGCTTCTTCCTTCAAAAGAATCAAGCATGGGCCTTGGTGAGGAAAACATCTGATTGGTTGCTTTTTAGGCAACTGAGAATTAATGGACCAGAGGAGTAAAAAAGACAAAATCTACATTTAAAAAGCGCTTAATCTCTGCTGGTTTTCTTTTTGAGAGAAAAAATAGCCAATATAATTCTGGCTGATATATTTCCTCAGCCCCTCGGCCCTCTGGGAAAGAGGAAAACAATAACCTGGTTTTTAATTTCCAAAAAGTTGCAGAAAATGAGGGCTTATCTGCATTATCTGCAATACATTTTAAGGAATCGGTAGGCTGACTTATCTGGATCCATATTTACTGAAGTATGCCCCTCCTGTCATTGCTAGTACAGTGACGCGCATCTTCAAACAAACACTAGTTGTGGGAAAGATTCCTAAAGCTTGGAAAACAGGCTTTGTTTTTGCCACTCTACAAGGGAGGTGATGGCCCATTTCTAAGCTTGCCTGTTTGGCAAAAATTCTACAGTCATTGGTAAATAAAGAACTACAATCATTTTTAACGATTAACAATACTCTTTCCAGCATTCAGTCTGGTTTCAGACCTGAACACAGTACCACCACTGCTACGTGTTTTGAATGATATTGCTAATGCCTTAGACAATAGCAAGTGCTGTGCTGCCAAGTTTGTATATTTGTCTAAAGCCTTTGACAATGTAGACCATGTGATACTTATGAGTAAGCTGTCATCAATAGGACTAGAACCGACTGCCTGTCGTTGGTTTGATGAATATCTTAAAGATAGAAGTCTGGGGCTGTATTCACAAAACATCTTAAAGCTAAAAGTAGCTCCTAACTTGCTGATTTAGAAGTTATTCTTAAAAAAATGGGTGTTTCAGTCCTAACTTTAGGACTCCAAAAGTTTTGGCCTAAGAGTATTTCAGTGTTTTAGCGCTAAAACCAGCTCCTTTATCTGTGAAAACTTTGGAGTAGTCAAGAGGACTTCTAAGTCACTAAGACCAAGTCACAAACAATCCTAAAAGGGCTGCTGCCAGGAATCCACCTCGTAATCAGGTCAATGTTTTTGAAACATTTAATGATACTGAGCTTTCAACAAGGCATCAGCTTAATCGTGAGGGTATTATGATCATATAGAGCTAGTAATTGATGCAATCACTTCACCAACAAACAGAAACAACTCAATAACACCAGAGATCAAGGTTGTGACAACTCTACGCTACTTGGCCACAGGGAAGATGCAGCTATGCAGCGCAGATGAACTATGTATATCTCAGTCATCTGTCATTTGAATATTACAGCAAACAATAAATGCCCTCTCCTGACCCCATATCGTCCGAAAAATCATTTGGTTTCCTCATGATGTTTGCCAACTACAAAGAACCAATGCCAGCCTCATGGCCATAGCTGGACCACCCGGTGTAGTTGGTGGTGGGACACATAATTGCATGAATTACTGTACCATCAAAAGATGAACGTGCATTTCTTTATGAGCTGACAGACATGTATGAGGCTGACAATTAGCAGAACATATCTTGACTAGTCAGTGTATCATTCTTGGTTTCATGTTTATCAGTGTCACTTAGCCTACATTTTTATTTTAATATCTTTATTTCAATATGGCAACATGACACATTCTTGCTATGATGAATTCACTGAAAGAGACCCCTCCCCTATCAGCCAGTCACTGTGGGCATAGTAAGTAAGCTTGTTCGTGGAACATGACATCACTCATAGCAACGGAGTCAACCCCGCCTTTTCTGTTAGCTTAAGACTTCTCCCCACTCCTTAGTAAAAGTTGGTCTTAGCTGCTTTGTGAATAGGTTTTAAGAGGAAACTCTTAGCTAGGAGCTTTTAGTGCTGTTTAGGAGTCCTCCCAAATGTTTTGTGAATACGGCCCCTGGCTGTTAGAGTAGACGGCATCCAGTCGTAACCACTGGAGTTGGTTGAAGGGTTCCCACAAGGTTCGAAACTTGGTCCATTACTGTTCTCACTGTACATAAACAATATCAGTGATGGGATAAGACAGAGTCAAATTCATCTCTACTCTGACAACACTGTCATGTACTCTACTGCCTCAACGGCTGACCAAGCATTATTGCAGCTGGAGGCAGATTATAAGATACTACAAGGGTCATTTATGTAACTTAAACTGGTTATAAATGCAAAGAAAACCAATTTTATAATTTTGAATAGGTCCAAAAAGCTGGTTGAAAATACACTTGCACTCTTATGCTTGGATGGCTCTCGAATTAATCAAGTCTCCACATATAAGTACTTATGGATATGGCTGGATGATAAACTGTCTTTTAAAATACATGTTGATGAACTATGTAAAAGGCAAAAAATCAAGGCAGGCTTCCTCTATCGAAACAGAACATGTTTGTCCTCCACAAATCAAATTGTGAAAGCTACTTTTATGTCGGTTATAGACTGGGGATATTATCTACATGCATGCTGTGACATCCAAACATCAATCGCTGGATGCTACTTCATTGCGCACTTAGGTTTATTAAGGTTGCTAGCTACAGAACTCACCGCTATAGTTGAAATCAAAGTTTGGGCTGGACTTCACTGTCCTTGAGATGAAAACAACATGCTCTCTTGTTTGTCTGTAAAGCACTTCTAAATAAATGACCCTCTTATTTATCATCACTTATCAGCATTAGAAATATAACTCAAAATACCAGATCTCAAGCCTGGAATACACATGAGGCCCCTGCAATCTCCACATAATTGGGTATGACTGCCTTTTCCTGTTACGCCCCTTATGGAATAGTCTGCAGACCAAACTTAAACTTGGGACTCTAGTCCTCCTTGCCCATTTTAAAAATGTATTGGAGGATTTTTGTTTCTGTGTTGCTTGTAACTGCTTTGGGTAATGCAAGTTCATGTGCTATCAGGGGAATAACCTCTGTGTAAATATACCAATCTGCTGCCATCTTTGCTGCTATCCTTGTGTTTGTGATTGTTTTATCTTAAAATATTTTTCTGTAATGCAAGTTCTCGTGCTATTTGAGGAATAAACTCTGTGTAAATGTAACAATCTGCTGATGTCGGATAATGCAAGTTCTTGTGCTGCTGCTGTAAGACATTGATGCAGGGTATTATCTCACAAAAGGACTGACGAGTTGATCCAAGCGCTGGCACACGAGGATTGAGATATTGGGGTGGTGCAGTAAACAGTTTTGGAACTGTAATTCATCGAGGATAAATATAAAATGCATGTATAGATGACATGGCATGAATGTCCCCCTGGAGACAGCCGGGTAAGACATCGATGAAGGGACTGACAGGTTCATCCAAGCCCTGGAGCGTGAGGATTGAGATACCGGGTTGGAGAGTCCCCCTGGAGAGTGGTTAGAGAATTGTAAAAATCTGACATTTGTTTTTACTAGTTTTGTCTGTAAACATACCTAAATTCTTTCTTATTTTGTCTGTACTGTGTTTTTCTGTTTGTTTTTAATCACTGAATATAACCTGTACATGTAAACTTGTATAGGCAGAGCCCAGCTGTAACAGAGACCTTGGTCTCAGTCTATGTTCTTTGCTGAAATAAAGGTTCAGTAATAATAATAGTAATGTTTGTCTGACTCGTGCCATTTGAAATTTCAGTGATACTGACATTAAATTGGATTTTACATGGGTAATCCAGTGGTTTTCTAGTTTTTAGTCTATAGCAGTGGGATGTAGGCAGTGCTTACCCTGTGATAATTTCTCAAAATGCCAAATGAAAATACAGTTAGGTCCGGAAATCTTTGGACACTGACACAATTTTCATAATTTTGGTTCTGTATGCCACCACAATGGATTTGAAATGAAACAACCACGATGCAATTGAAGTGCAGACTTGCAGCTTTAATTCAAGGGGTTGAACAAAAATATCGTATGCAACGTGTAGGAATTGCAACCATTTTCATACACAGTCCCCTTATTTCAGGGGCTAAAATGTAATTGGACAAATTAACACAATCATAAATAACATTTTCATTTTTAATACTTTGTCGAGAATCCTTTGCAGGCAATGACTGTTTGAAATCTGGAACGCATGGACATCACCAAATGCTGGGTTTCCTCCTTTGTGATGCTTTGCCAGGCCTTTTCTGAAGCTGTCTTCAGTTATTGTTTGTTTGTGGGTCTTTCTGACTTTTTGTGAAATTGGTGCTCGATTGGGTTGAGATCAGATGATTGACTCGGCCATTGCAAAATATTACACTTCTTTGCCTTAAAAACTTAAAACAACATATTATGTGAGTTACCATAACCGTAAGAAAGAATATTCTTTTCCCCATTTCTCTGTATTATTTATTTTATATAGTCTTTTTTGCTAATTGTAATCAAGAATATTAAAGCTTCCTCTAGATAGCCCTGTCCAGTGAACTTAAATGTTTGTGCTTTAATAAATTAAAATTATACATTTATAATAACAAACATTGTAAAACGAGACAAGGAGACAGAAAAACTCAATATTATAGCATTTTTGGCATGATCTATTTCTCAGTATTTAATGTTGGGTTATTTTTAATTTTGCGTGAATATATAAGTAGGTTAATTTTGCTATTTGAACATTACCTCCAATGGATGTTTTTGTTTGTCGAAATATACAGTACAGTGCAAAAGTTTTAGGCACCTGAAAGTCAAACTAAAAGATTTTTTTCAGATAGTGAGTGATGTTGTGTAATTCATATAAATATTAATTAAAACTGTATCCAAGGAAATGGTCTTACTTCGACTTTCAGGTGCCTAAGACTTTTGCACAGTACTGTAAATAAATAAAATAAAGACTTAACGCCCAGAAATTTGGCATTCATATGTATGTTGTGTCCTTTCAGAGTAATTGCAGCTGATTGGGTGTAGCTGTGATGTTGCAAGAACAGCTTGTTTATCGGGATTTGTTATGGTTTTGCTGTTGCCATAAAAAAATTAATTTCCTTTGAACCTTCCAGTTCTGCAACAAAGTCCTATCAACCGTATATACATTTTTGCTCCTCAATAGGCTTTACATGATTTTCTTCCTTAGTACATTTGTATGCATATTCTTCTATGTTAAAAGGATAGTAGGCTACATGAATATACTTTCATATTTGAACAAGGAATTTGACTTAAAGTATTACAATACTAGTAATGTTACTAACTATGAATTAGCCTCCCACACAATGTTTTTAATACAATTTGACATATAAACACTGCAGTGATAAATAACAATAGCATATTGATTCAAGTCCTCACTATGGATTAGCTGGGGAAATGGACCTTTTGTCCCCTTGGTTTGTAATGGGTTAAGATGAAGTCACAAAGATGGAACATTTATGATTATTGTATATAGATTATTTGGTTAGAGTATAACAGTACACTTGTATGCGTCAGTCTATTGCTCTTTACTGCCCTACCGTCTGGTAACCAGGGCCTTATCATAAACAAGCACTAACAGTTGATTACTTGTTGTCAGCATCTGAACTGCAAGATATGTTACATTCAGCTGACCTTGTTAGCAAATTCATGCGGGATGTTTTAGTTAGATCTTTTTGAAATCATACCATCAGATCTTTGTTATTATTATTTATTGTCCATTTTTACAACTAGTATTTACAAAAAATCCAACAACTTTAGTCATAAATTGAGGAATAACCTATTTTTTTAAGTTACATGGCAGCCAACTAATGAAAAAAACAAAAATTAGTAAGTATGCTTTCTATCTGTTTGTTTTTTTGTTTATGACAACCCTACTGAATGTCCCATAGAACTTTGTCAAGAAATAAAGTGAGTAACTGATTAACAGGCATAGTTTCAGTAAGTAACAAGGAAGTATTACTCCTAAATCTGTCAGGGTCAAATCTCTAGACTGATAATGGCTTCTACTATATTGAACCAATATGGCGGGACTACGTGTTTCCAGGTTTGACGACAAAGCAGCACAATTGTTGATGTGTTGTCCAGTAAATATTTGAGTGTCGATTAGTGTGATGCTTCAGGTGGGGAGCGATCCTTGTGCATTTCTTTCTGTCACAAATACAAAAAAAAGTATGTACAGCCCACCTGCCCAACCAAACACTGTAAGCTGAATTCAGATCAGGCCCACCTCCTCTAATCCTCACAGGTCATCTGTCTGCATTTCTTCGTCTTCAGAATCCTCAAACCTTGCCCTGGGTTTATTGTCCAGGTCATCAGAGAAGAACACCTTTGGGGTTTGGGGTGACAAGTTGCCATCTTCTTCCTCCTCTTTAGACTGGTCCTCTTCCTTATCATCATCATCGTCGTCGTTGTCATCTCCTTCCGGCTCCTCGTTGTCAGGTATGATAACAACTTCCTCCTTGGCGTTCGGGTCGATGTCCTCCTTGAACCAAACAGACTTGTAGCCTTCCTCCATGCGCCTCTCCTTCGTGAGGATGGGCTTCACCTCCTTTTCGCTGTCGGCCTTTTCAGATTCTGCCAGACTGCTTGTGTCAGACAGAAGGTCGGTGTAGAGTGGAGCAGAGACCTTTGTAATCATTTCGTCCACAGCTTTGGAGGTCACCTGATTCCTAGTGCTTGCTTTCATCCCGTCCTTCTCATCTGGGCCTTTGGATCCTACACTGCCATTATCCTCGTCGTTCTGGAAACCTTCGTTAGTGTACTGCACCCCGTCCTTAAGCTCGCCTGGACCTTTCCCCAGCTGTAGACAAATTATGCTCCAGTCAAAACATACTAAAGGGAGGCTGTCACTGCCATAACATTCTTATTTTGCCACTCCAATGACCTATTAGCTTGCGATTTTCATTGTCATTTCTTGTAGCATTGGAGAATGTAAACTTACGGAGCTACGGAAGATGCTGGCTTCTGACAGCTTCCTCCAAGCCTTCTTGCTTTTCTGGATCCGGAAGAGAAGCAGGCCAATGATGACCATAGCGACGACCAGCAACACAGCCAGGCTAACACCAAGGGAAGCCATCTCTCCAGGGCCGTACCCACCTGGGGCTCCAAGTACCCTGTCTGCAGCAGAGGTCAGAGGTCAAACACATTGTTTTTTAAAATGCCCCTTGCAGGCATACATGCAACACTAGAATGAGTATCCTGGAAACATGTCAACAGGATGACCATCTTGGTCAGAAAAAAACATTAAAAATAAGTTGCTAGGAGGGTTTGGGAAAGTGATTAATCTGTCTGTAATTCAAATAACCGCAGAAATGCACCAAGACCTCTTACGCTGCGTGTCAGTACAATTTCAGCAAGCGCAGGTTTGCAAAACCATGGATTTGATTTTACAATCAGTGAATTGCTATTTGGGGAGCTGTTGAAAGGCCAAGGAAAGCTGTATGTGATGTTGTGTAGTAAAAATACGATCAATGAGGAACTGATTATAAGGAAGTCTCCAGGGAGAGAGAAGGGTTGTGTGGGGGATACCTGTTGTGTAGGTGGAGGGGGTGGTAGTGGCAGACAAATCAGAGGTGGCCTAATATTTGTTAGGGCAATTGTTGTAATTCCGAGGAGCAGGACCAGACTGCCAAACAGGTGAAATGCAGTAGATTGACAGCTAGGGCCCCCTGCGACTGAGGGGCTGCCATCCTGAATTTATTGTCTTTAATATTATTTTTAAATCATTCAGTGTCTACCATATTATCAATGATAAATTAGTAGAAAAGAACAAGTGCAATTTCTTAATTGCCAAATTTAATTTCTAAAATGATGTACTAATCAGTAGTTATTTATAGTTTTATTTCTTCCTTCTAAAACTTTGCATATTCTTTATGGACAATGATCCACTTCATTATGTAAAATGTTCTTAATATTGTTGAGTTTAAATTACAACCCATTAATATTAAGTACGTTATACATTTTAGTCATTTAGCAGACTGAAGGTCACTATGGATAACAGCGACTGCTAAATGACTAAAATGTCAAATGTTCTTTCCTTCTGACAGTCACTGACAGTAAATTTTGTAAATTTGCCAATTCAGCTAACCATGTCGTTCAGTTAGGTCCGAAAAATCTGATAACTAAAATATATTCTATTTACAGTTAAATAATGAATATAAGCTTAAAGTGCAGCCTCTCAGCTTTAATTTGATCCAATCCAAATTGGAGGAAGGGTTTAGGAATTACAGCACTTTTAATATTTAGTTGTCTCTTTTTCAAGGGACCAAAAGTAATTGGACAATTGACTCAAAAGCCGTTTCATGGACAGGTGTGGGCTATTCCTTCATTATTTCTTCATCAATTAAGCAGGTAAAAGGTCTGGAGTTGATTCCGGGTGTGGTATTCGCGTTTTGAAGCTGTTGCTGAGAACCCACAACACGTGGTCAAAGGAAGCTCTCAATGCAAGTGAAACAGGCCATCCTTAGGCTGCAAAAAAAAGAATCCATCTGAGAGATAGCAGGAACATTAGGAGTGCCCAAATAAACAGTTTGGTACATTCTGAGAAAAAAAGAATGCACTGGTGAGCTCTGCAACAACATCCAGCCCTTCACAACATCCAGCCAAGTGAAGAACACTCTCCAGGAGGTAGGCATATGATTATCCAATCTACCATAAGGAGAAGACTTCACAAGAGCAAATACAGAGGGTTCACCACAAGGTGCAAACCATTCTTAAGCCTCAAGAATAAAGGCCACATTAGACTTTGCCAACATCTAAAAAAGCCAGCCCAGTTCTGGAACAGCATTCTTTGGACAGATGAAACTAAGATCAACCTGTATCAGAATGATGGGAAGAATAAAGTATGGAGAAGGCTTGGAATGGTTGATGACCCAAAGCATAACACATCACCTGTAAAACATGGTGGAGGCAGTCTGATGGCATGGCCATGCATGGCTTCCAATGGCACTGGGTCACTAGTGTTTATTGATGATGTGACAGAAGACAGAAGTATCCGAAATTCTGAAGTGTATAGGGATATATTGTCTGCTCAGATTCAGCCAAATTCAGCGAAGTTGGTTGGACGGCGCTTCACTTTACAGATGGACAATGACCCAAAACATACTGCGAAAGCAACCCAGGAGTTTTTTAAGGCAAAGAACTGGAATATTCTGCAATGGGCGAGTCAGTCACCTGATCTCAACCCGATCGAGCATGGATTTCACTTGCTGAAGACAAAACTTAACGCAGAAAGACCCACAAACAAACAATAACTGAAGACAGCTTCAGAAAAGGCCTGGCAAAGCATCACAAAGGAGGAAACCCAGCATTTGGTGATGTCCATGCGTTCCAGATTTCAAACAGTCATTGCCTGCAAAGGATTCTCGACAAAGTATTAAAAATGAACATGTTATTTATGATTGTGTTAATTTGTCTAATTACATTTGAGCCCCTGAAATAAGGGGAATGTGTATGAAAACAGTTGTAATTCCTACACGTTTCATACAATATTTTTGTTCAACCCCTTGAATTAAAGCTGCAAGTCTGCACTTCAATTGCATCTCAGTTGTTTTATTTCAAATCCATTGTGGTGGCGTTCAGAGCCAAAATTATGAAAATTGTGTCAGTGTCCAAATATTTCCAGACCTAACTTCGAATTAGTAGTATCATGGGTGAATACTGACCCGGCAAGTACAGTAGGGGACTTTCTCAAAGGTGGCCCCCGTTAATTTTGTTAGTCATTCTCAGGACATATTTTGTTAGGGGACAACATATGCTTTGCCACAGGTTAGGTTATTCCTGCCTGGGCAAAGAGCAGTGTCATCAACTGCTAAGCATGGGCCCCTCTCACAATCCCTGGCCAGAGTTAGCAGTAGCATAGCATATAGGAAGACGTGCACAGTACCAAGTGATTCAGAGTAATTATTGGAGAGCAGTGGGCAACCGGCATTTTTTATAAATATTTCAGCTTTTACATGTATGGTATCGCATCTGGGAGTTATCAACGAATTGCGTATCGTTTCCACAATTGGTTGTTGGCATAGCTGTACTGTGTTTACCATTGTGTAACAGGTTGTTAACAGTGGAGTTAAAGTATACGAAGTACCAGAGAGTATTCATTTTAGCCCATGCTTTCTATGTAGATGTACAGTTGTGCTCAAAAGTTTGCATACCCTTGGAGAATTGGTAATATACAGCTCCGGAAAAAAATTAAGAGACCACTGCACATTTTTCTTTCCGTTCCAAAAAAGTTGAAAAGGAAAGTTTTGAGTGAGGAACAGAAGCGTTCAATTTGCAGTGGTCTCTTAATTTTAACCCTTCTATTCCTCACTCAAAACCTTCCTTTTAGATTTTTTTGGAAAGGAAAGAAAAAGGTGCAGTGGTCTCTTAATTTTTTCCGGGGCTATGTGAACCATTTGTAAAGAAAACGTGAGTGAGCAGGCAAAACATGTCTTTTATTTCTTATGGGATTCACATTCAACTGTAGGTCATAACAGAATGGCACAATCATAAAACAAAACATGGCAACAAAGAAAAAAATAAACTGATCCCCCTGTTCAAAGGTCTGCATACCCTTAGTTCGTAATACTGTGTAATGCCCCCTTTAGCATCAATGACAGCATGCAGTCTTTTGTAATAGTTGTCTATGAGGCCCCGAATTCTTGCAGGTGGTATAGCTGCCCATTCGTCTTGGCAAAATGCCTCCAGGTCATGCAAAGTCTTTGGTTGTCTTGCATGAATCGCACGTTTGAGATCTCCTCAGTGTGGCTCGATGATATTAAGGTCAGGAGACTGTGATGGCCACTCCAGAATCTTCACCTTTTTCTGCTGTAACCACTAGAGGGTCAACTTGGCCTTGTGCTTAGGGTCATTGTCGTGCTGGAAAGTCGCATGCGCTGCTTTCGTCCAGAAGAATGCAAATTGTCTACCAGTATTTTCTGATAACATGCTGCATTCATCTTGCAATCAATTTTCACAAGATTCGCCGTGCCTTTAGAGCTCACGCATCTGAAAATATAAGTAAGCCACCACCATGCTTCACAGTGGGGATGGTATTCTGTTCACTATAGGCCTTGTTGGCCCCTCTCCAAACATACCGCTTATGGTTGTGAACGAGTATCTCCAAATTACAGTGTGCCAGAAGCTGTGAGGCATGTCAAGGTGTTCTCTGGCATATTGTAACTGGGCTTTTTTGTGGCATTGTGCTGTAAAGGCTTCTTTCTGGCAACTCGACCATGCAGCTAATTTTTGTTCCAAGTATCGTCGTATTGTGCTCCTTGAAACAACCACACCGTCTTTTTCCAGAGCAGCCTATATTTCTGCTGAGGTTACCTGTGGGGGTTTTTTTGTATCCCGAACAATTTTTCTGGCAGTTTTGGCTGAAATCTTTCTTGGTCTACCTGATCTTGGCTTGATATCAAGAGATCCCCGAATTTTCCACTTCTTAATAAGTGATTGAACAGTACTGACTGGCATTTGCCAGTTTTTATATCCTTTTCCATCTTCATAAAGTTCCATTACCTTGTTATGCAGGTTTTTTAACAGTTCGTTTCTGCTCCCCTTGGCTCAGGATCTAGCCTGCTCACTGCATCAATGTGAGAGCTAACAAACTCACTGACTATTTATACACAGACACTAATTGCAATTTATAAAGCCACAGATGTGGAAAATTCACCTTTAATTGCCATTTTCACCTACATGTGTCACCTTGTGTGTGTGTAACAAGGCCAAACATTCAAGGGTATGTAGACTTTTGATCAGGGCCATTTGGGTTATTTCTGTTCATGTCATTATGATTTAAAAAGGAGCCAAACAACTATGTGATAATAAATGGCTTCATATGATCACTATCCTTAAATAAAAGAATTCTTAAGATCTGTCACTTGCAGTCTATTGTACATTGCCTACTTTTTTTAAACATGGTTACTATGCTGTTATTTCAACATTTGGTAGCTTTCTTCATAGAACGACCAGATTTAGTGGAGAAAAAATGAATTCTTAGCTATTACTACTGGATAACGAATGTTTACATTATGTTTGCGTTTTTAGCCAAGGAACCGCAAAAGTACAGAATTAGCTTGTGAAAAGCAAATTATCAATGGAAATTGTCATTTCTATTGGTAAAAATTTTCATGTCATGGTTTAGTTTGTTTTTTAAGCGAGTTCATCGCAAAGGTGGTGTTTACCAGTGAGTTTTGTTGTAGCTACTTCTGGGTGCATTGGCACTGGCAGTGGCACAAAGCAAACGAAACACAAGATAGCATTTTTTTTTTTTTTTTTGCGTTGGCTTGTGATTACTATAGACAGGCACAGAACACCACATGGGCATGATCAACATTTGTGTTTGAAATACAGTACCTGTTGTTTAAAAGTGTATTTTTTGTCTTCTAAAAACAATTGTTGTCTCCGTTTGCCATTTTATTGGAAAGACCATAATGCTTTCGCTATGAATTCTGGAACTTTTGGTATTTTATGGACAGACCAATACAGAGGAAATATTCTACCACAAGATTCCCATTTGCTCATTCTCAATTGTGTTGAAGAGACCTTGCGTTTTTATGACGCAATTATGTCATTGATAACTTTTGTAATTGGTACAATTTGTAGCTGTGCCATGGTGAAATGCACCTTTAAAGTGAGCTATAATATTAAGCTAGTTCTAGCCGATTCATTGGATATGGTCACAAATTGTATCCAATATTCTTTATCTCCCCCAACATACAAAGCAGTGGAATTAGGGTATAATTTGTCTAAGTATGAATTACCAGACGATTGTCCCACGCAACACCCTCATTCGTTATGCATGAGTTCAATTTCAGTAAGCTTGGGTTGGCACAGTTTTGCAATCTTATACCATCAGACTTTTGAAATAAAGGTGATAAGACAAACAAAATCTGTTTGAACTAGTGATAGAAGCATGGGAAGTACAGGGAGGCTTTATCATTGAGATTGTGTTGGGGAAAGAAGAAGGGGAGTGGCGTATGGATACCTGTTGTGGAGGTGGTGGGGATGGCAGTAACCACTTCACTGGTGGCCATTTTAGTATTGACCGTATCAGTACTGGACATATCAGTGGTAGCCATATATGTGGTTGCCATTTCAGTGGTTGCCATATTAGTTGTGGCCATTTCAGTGGTAGCCATTTCAGTGGTTGCCATATTAGTTGTAGCCATTTCAGTGGTGGCCATTCCAGTGGTTGGGGCCATAGTTGTAATCCCTGGGAGGAGAGCAGTATCAGCAGCTATTCCCCTTCCATGGCCCTTGCCATAGTTAACCGTAGCATAGCACAAAGGAAGACATAGGGCGCACAGTAGCATGCGATTCTGTATAATTTATTGAGGGCAGGAAGGGCAGTAGGCAACAACAATTTTGTATGCATTCATTTGGTCTTACTGTACCTGGCGAGACCTCTACCATGAGCATTGCTATACTTGATTCTTCATTGGACGAGTCGACGGCTTGCACCTGGGAAAACGGATAAAACCTTTAACATTGAACCTTCAAGCATAACACTCTTAACTTCTTCCTCTACCACTTACAGTAGACATTACTCCAGTTTGTTTGTAGGTTGATTTACCTTAAAAGTTAAAAGGATGCACTTACTTGCAAGGAAACAGGGCCTGGCTCAAGGTTTTGAGACATCAGAATGAAGCCTTGTGGGGTGATAGAGAAACCTCTACCCTCCTGAGCCTTATATCTAATGTCCGGATTGAATCCCTGGTTGAAAAGGATTGGTGAGCCATAATGTTTCTAGACAGTGTAATCATGCAATTTGGTTTTTGTAATGGGCCATTTACAATCACTGTAAGTTTAAAGATGCATTCTGTGAATTTTGTGAATAAGAAACAATTTTTTTAACTCTCATTTTGGGATGGATTTTTAATGTGTTGTTTTTACTGGATGTGCATAATCTATGAGTAGACAAATCATTGTCATACCTCAGTTATCCATTAAACCCCAGATTTGAATGCAAACTCTTTTGATGACATGGGGCATACAGTATATCAACACATCCTGTATATTTTATAGTATTTTGACCCCTTCACCTTTTCTCCATTTTGTTACAATAGATAACTTGTTATAAAATGGATTACATAAATTTTATTTCTATATCAAACTGCACACACCTTCCAACAGGACAAAGACCCTTAGCACAGAGCCAAGACAAAGCAAAAAGTCTGAATGTCCATGAACAGCCCAGTCATAGCCTGGACAACCCAACTGAACATCACTGGAGACCTGAAAATGGCTGTGCTGCAATGTTCCCCACCCAACCCGACATAAAATGAGAGGGGCTGCAGAGAAGAATGGAAGAAAACTCCCAAAAACAGGTGTGCCAAGCTTGTAGCATCATACCCAAGAAGACACAAGGCTGTAATGACTGCCAAACGTGCTTTAACCACGTATTTAGTAAAAGAGTCTAAGTATTTATGTGAATGTGAAATTTCTGTTGTTGCATAATACCCCATAATGAGAAAGCAAAAAATATATAATCCACTTTGAAATAAGGCAGTAACATAAAATGTTGGGGAAAGTGAAGGGGTCTAAATACTTTCCAAATGCATGACATTCAAGAGCATTTTTGGACCTGTATTGTGCAACCAGTGGCCAAAAATCCTGTTTAAATGATCAATATCAATATTATTTGTATCATATTCACATAGATGATTTCACTCTGATAAATAATGAAACTGCACATTAAGTATTTTTGCTGAGATCCATATCGTAAAATACATTTGTACGTTTCAACTGCTCTCGGAACACAGGAATTGAATGAGCCTTACATCAGCGAAGTCTGCATCCTTGGCCTGGACCCTGAGCGGTCTGTTTGATGATTTGCCATCCAGAACCATGCTGTTGATACCAGCATCTGCTGAGATGAAGCCCTCGTATTCTTTCTTTTCAAACAGTGGCGGGTTCTTACTCTTGTTCACAACAACGATCTTGACTGTTGTCGTCGCAAAGTGGTCACCATTGGTAATTTCTGTAGCCTTATAATCAAAACAACATGAGTCAACATTTTCTAGCATTGTATCTATTATTAAAAAAAACATCCCCACCTAGTTCCAAAATTTGCAAGATGACTTCACCAAAGGCTTTTATTAGCCTAGGTCTATATGGCTATTATGGATTTTTAATATGTTAGAAACTTTTCACTACCATAACTGTCAATGTTAGTGGACCCGCTACATCCATCGCTTTCAACATGGTGATGTTCCCAGTGTTTTCACTGATCTGAAATATGTCAGCTTCATTCCCTTGAAAAGAGACACGTGAGAGCATTTTAAATAGAGCTGGAATGTTAGGATTGTCTTCCTTTAATAATAAATGTTTTTGTGCAGGTGAGATGAATGCTCTGTGCGTGATCGCGAAATCTGCCAGTATCATTCATGATGGCAATATTTCTGAGAGACAACCCCAAAATTATGCACGTGTAAAATTTTAAAATATCTCTGCAAGCTTACCGGCTACAAATCTGTACCTTATCGGCACATTTAAGCCATTGTCACCATCAATGGCATACAGTGGACCGGGCTGCAGTTGCAACGCACCAACCTGGGACATACATGAGACGTGATAGCACATAGTAATGGCTAGTCATACTACACAGGTGGAGACTTTTAGCGATATTTCACGTCGGAATATGATGTTTTCAAGCGGACGCGGGGGTTGACTTACCACTTGCTCTGTAAGGTTGACCTTGCTTGTGTAGCCAGAGTTGAGGCAGATTTTTGACAAGCCTTCTGTTATTTCGTTGCAGGGCTGGAACCATGGCGGACGGTTGTTAATGTCCAAGATATTGACTTGGATTGTAGCAGTGGCAGTGAATGAGGGTGGCGTGGATGTGGGGCTGTCCTAGAAAAAGACACAAAGAACTCAGTTAAGGTCAAAAGCTTACATACAGTCAAATGAGTTAAACCAATAATATATTTCACAGCCCCAAATAATCACTTTTAGTCATTAGAAGAAATCCAAACCAACACTCACCTGAGCATACAATGTAAGTGTCACCCTTTTGACTGTGTCATAGTCAAGGACTTTTTGCACTAGTATATTTGGGCTATTACCTTGCAGTTTAAAACCTGTCTGTGAGAATGATGAATTATAGATGAATTATTGTTTTAAGTATTGCAAGAGCATATTATTTCAGTTTTGTCTCTCATTGAAACAACAGGAGAATGGAAACTTACTGTATTGGGCTCGAGGCGGTAAATGAGTGGATCTGCATCTGCATCCGTTGCTTCAATTCTATCAACTTTTGAGTCTATGGGTAATAACTGATCAAAAATGAAAAAAAACAACATTAAATCAAGTCCAATCAATTGTAATTAGTTACATGGCAACAGGTGTAGACTAACAGTGAAATGTTTACTTACAGTACATGATCCTTTACAACAACACAGAGTTATTGTTACTTTAGAATATTATATCGATCCCTGTCTGATGAGTAGTGTTTTTTCAGTTAAATATATACTAAATATATACTGAACAAGTAGGATTCTAGAGATGGCGTGGGAAACCACTTGACCCAAAATTACTTAAGACTGATCATGAATTATACACATACAGGAAGTTAACACAGGCACTCACCTCAAAGACATTGAGAGTGTACTCTCTTTGGGCAAATACTGGTTCGTTATCATTCACATTTTCAACAATTATCACTATGTCTAGAGAGAGCTGAAATGAAGAAAATACATTAGATTTCATGGTTATGGATACCCATAGTGATATATCATACATGATAGGTTCAGATTTATACAAAATCTAATTGAAATGGAATGTTCAGTTGTGGGACAGCCACCTCTCAATAGTGTTGGGTTTATAAACACCTACACTATATATATATATATATATATATATATATATATATATATATATTCAAAATGTCAAAATTCAACTGTTTTATTTAATAGTTTTTTTGGGGCTGGAATAGCAATTTACATTACTTTTTACTGTAGAATCCAAATTGTGTTTTTTTTGTTCTGTTTTTCTTCAAATATACACATTTAGCAGCAAAGAAAATTAAGCAAATGAGCAGTGCCTAGTTATGCCAAAAGCTTATAGACAAAAAACATGTTATCACTAGAGATAACTTTCTGTAAAAGGTAACAGAAAAGCTACTGTCAATGACATGTTTTTATTTGAATGATGAAATATTTGAAAAAAAAAAATAGTTTGCCCACACTATAACCATTTACACAGAGAAGCTTATGGATGTAATATCAAATTAACTTACAATTTCTTCAACTTTTCTGCATTCAATGGTAACAGTGAATCGCTTGGTATTCTGTGAAATAACCAAAATAATCCATCAACATCTGCTGCTACAATTACGACTTTTTGGCTTAGTTTCTACGACTATGGTGGCTTACAAAGCACTGCTTAACACCTAGTAGGTTTAGTTATTAGCATGATTTAAACATGTATTACTAATGTGTGTTCACTGCAAGTTACACTTTTTCAAAGCAAATAATTGATATACAATGTTAGTGTCCCAGAGTTGTGCCAGCATGGATCGACTTACCTAATATAGTAACAGCCTCGTAGTGTTTGCTATCATACATTAGCTTGATAATGGCATGTATTATTATAACAAATTATTAGCTATAATAACTATGAAGTGCTTTTGGGGTTGAATGAGGCAGGTGTTATACAGTTACAGTGGATATAAAAGTCTATACAACCCCTGTTAAAATGCCAGTTTCTTGTGATGTAAAAGAATGAGACAAAGATAAATCATGTCAGAAATTTTTCCAACTTTAATGTGACCTATAACGTGAACAATTCAATTGAAAAACAAACTGAAATCTTTGACAGGGAAAAATGAAAAATAAAAAACTCACAATAACCTGGTTGCATAAGTGTGCACTCCCGTAAACTAATACTTTGTTGAAGCACCTTTTGATTTTGTTACAGCACTCAGTCTTTTTGGGTAGGAGTCTATTAGCATGGCACATCTTGACGTGGCAATATTTGCCCACTCTTCCTTGCAAAAGCGCTCCAAATCTGTCAGATTGCGAGGACATCTCCTGTACACAGCCCTCTTCAGATCACCCCACAGATGTTCAATTGGATTCAGGTCTGGGCTCTGGCTGGGCCATTCCAAAACGTTAATCTTCTTCTGGTGAAGCCATGCTTTTGTGGATTTGGATGTGTGCTTTGGGTCGTTGTCGTGCTGAAAGGTGAACTTCCTCTTCATCTTCAGCTTTCTAACGGACACCTGAAAGGTTTTGTGCCAAAATTGCCTGGTATTTGGAACAGTTCATAATTCCCTCCACTTCTTCCAGCTGAAGAAAAACAGCCCCAAAGCATGATGCTGCCACCACCATGCTTCACTGTGGGTATGGTGTTCTTTGGGTGATGTGCAGTGTTGTTTTTGCGCCAAACATACGTTTTGGAATTATGGCCAAAAAGTTCAACCTTTATTTCATCAGACCATAACACATTTTCCCAC
>JACXGI010001386.1:62129-94480 GCA_016801175.1 Esox masquinongy
TAGCACACAGCCAGTACTTGCCAGAAATTCCTGCAGTTCCTTTAATGTTGCTGTAGGCCTCTTGGAAGCCTCCCTGACCAGTTTTCTTCTCGTCTTTTCATCAATTTTGGAGGGACGTCCAGTTCTTGGTAATGTCTCTGTTGTGCCATATTTTCTTCACTTGATGATGACTGTCTTCACTGTGTTCCATGGTATATCTGATGCTTTGGAAATTCTTTTGTACCCTTCTCCTGGCTTATATCTTTCAACAGTGAAATCCCTCTGATGCTTTGGAAGCTGTCTGTGGACCATGGCTTTTGCTCTGAGATGCAACTAAGAAAATGTCAGTAAAATCCTACTAGAACAGCTGAACTTTATTTGTGATTAATCAGAGTCACTTTAAATGATGGCAGGTGTGTAATGACTTCTATTTAACATGAGTTTGAATGTGATTGGTTAATTCTGAACACAGCCACATCCCCAGTTATAAGAGGGTGTGCACACTTGGTTATAAGAGGGTGTGCAACCAGGTTATTGTAAGGTTTTTATTTTTCATTTTTCCCCCTCGAAGATTTCAGTTTGTTTTTCAATTGAATTGTTCACATTATAGGTCACATTAAAAGTGGATAAAGTTCTGACATGATTTATCTTTGTCTCATTCTTTTACATCACAAAAACCTGGCATTTTCACAGGGGTGTGTAGACTTTTTATATCCGCTGTAGGTGTTAACAATGCTTTTTTGGAAGCGAGCACAAGAAACGACTTCTGCTGTAAACAGCCTGTCAATCCATCTAACAACACTAGAGTCGATTTACAAGTTTCCCTACCCAAGATGTCAACAAGCTGGGCTAAAATGCATTATCTCTGTGAAACATTGTGATTGCTTTACGCAAGTGGCCATCCTGTGCGTCATCATTCCACTATTACTCCAGAAATGATGGACATTTTCTTGTAATACAATGCAAAAATGAAATGGCCCCTTTAATCTACATCTAAGATTTTTAAAAAAGGTAATACAACATACCTCATAATCCAAAACTATGGCCGCTATAAGATTGTTGCCATTAATTTCAAAAGAGTTTGCAGGATTACTGGTTAAAGTCAAATTTGTTCCTTCTTGTGTGGTGATTGTGGTCACAACAGCACCAACATCATTGTTTTCTTTAATAGATATCACCTTTTCACTGGAGCATACTGCAATGGAAGAGGGAAAAAATTGTATAATAATGACAGAACAGTAGACCTGTCATAAACTACAATGTTGTGTAAGAAATACAGTGTAGTCCAATTTTAATCATATAATCATTTAAGGCAATTGTTTTTTAAGCTATGGGTATTGAGTGTTTGTGAAATAGCTAATAGTGCGTACAAAAAAAAATAAACAGATATTATATTTTTTCACAGAATGTGAGAGTCAGTAGAATACAATTAAAATTCAAAATATACAGTTTCATCAATCAATAAAATAAAAAAGAAATTTGACAAACCATCTTAAAAACGTATTCAAAATATGTCTGACACAGAAGCTGTGTCCCTGCCAATGTCAAAAAAGATCCATTTTGAAAAACTTACTCTGAGCCTCAGTAGATCCCTGGAACAAAAACACAAGTAGAAAGCCCAAGATGGTCCTCAAAGAGAAGTAGGTATATTCCTTCTCCATTGTCAATTGTCCCATCGCTTCTAATGAAATGGGGCAGTAATATTGTGGCCTGTCTACCCCTCAATACCTCAACAGTGGCTGGAGGACAGTCACTTGTGGTTCAACCTTTGTGGCTTTAGAGCTTATCTGCTGTTTTATGATCAGAGGAACACGTTTGTGGTGGACTTTCCCCCCCTCATAAAACACACACACAGAGACATTTGCTATGGGGACGTCAGGCAATCTTGAGAGCCTCACAACTCACATTTCCTTTAGAAAAAAGTACATCAAACCAGATATCTCTGAGGTTGAGAGAAGTGTTTCGGTCATCATGTGAGAAACACTGTCTGGGTCGAGGGCAGGGTGGGAGTAGGCGCTCTCTCTCGTTGTCCATAGGTTTGACCAACATGTTCAGAATAAATCAACAAATGTGAGGCGTGTCCCACTGAAATTCAACATCAAGGCAAACATTGACAAGGCACTAGTAATTGGTGAAATCCATTTGCATTTGTCGCATTACCGACTATGTTGATGTATGGAAAATCCACCTCTGTCAAACGTAAAAACTTTTGGTCGATATTTATGAAATTCATTCGAAATGTTACTGTTTCCATCAAGCCTGTTGTAAAATATATATATATTTGACAGGACTTTTATCGAAAAAAATACTTGATGGAAACCTGACTTGTGACTGTGTTAGTGTTTCCTAAACCACTATACTGGAGCGTCAGTTTGCCGCTGCTAAATCTACACTGCCACAAAAAAACAATATTATGTCTTAAGTGTGAGCGTGCGGTTTGTGTTCAACTCTGTAAAGTTGGCATTCACGTTACAGACATTTTTGGTTGCCGGTGTGCGGTGCTCACAGTTGGTACAAGTCGACAGCAAGAACAGACTGTATTGTACCCTACTGAATTGGCGCACTGAATGATTAATTTTATGCACGTCTCATGGGTATTTACATTGTTTTGTTCACCTGCTCTGTGGTTTTGGTTTTAATTTTATCTTCATCCACTAGCCAAGACATCAGGTTACTAAAATATGGTCAGATTCAACCTAGCAAGTGGTAGGAGGGTAGGGGAGTGTGAGAAACACTCCATTACCGTGGTAACCAAACTAAAATGTTTGTCACATCTGTAATATAAGCTTATAAGATTTTGGCAAAATTGACGGCAACGGCCTTTTAATTTCTCCATCAAGCTACAATATAAAGAAGAGTGTATTGCTGCAATGTAATTAAGAGAAAATTGCCCCTGTATCCACAGGACAATCGGTGCCCCTGCTGCTAACAGAGAATCCTGTAAGATACACTGCCATTTATACTAAATACTGGGTATAAATTGTTGTCCAATTATTTTAATCATAATTTCTGACATGTTACTACAATGGTAGGAGACTCTATAATTGATGTACATTGTATAGGCATGGGATGCATTTTCATTGTACATTTTTCTTATTTTTAGTGTTCCTCAAGGCTCGGTTCTGGGCCCATTACTGTTCTCACTATATATGCTGCCTCTGGGTGATGTAATCCGGAATCACAATGTCAATTTTCAATGTTATGCTGAAGACACACTGTTATATATTTCAATGAAGCATGGAGAAGCCCCAAAATTAGTTACTTTGGAAGCATGCGTTTCAGATATTAGGAAGTGGATGACAGAGAACTTCTTGCTTTTAAACTCAAGAAAAACAGAAATGCTCATTTTAGGACCCAAGAAACAAAGAGCTTTGTTGGCAGATCTCACTGTGAACCTCGATGGCTGCATGGTCGAATCCCAAAAAACTGTAAGAAACCTCAGCGTTACCCTTGACCCTGACCTCTCCTTTGATGAACATATAAAATATGTCTCAAGAGTTGCTTATTCTCATCTTCGAAACATTGCAAAAATCAGAAACTTTCTATCAAAAACTGATGCAGAAAAACTAATCCATGCTTTTGTTACTTCTAGATTAGATTACTGCAATGCTCTTCTTTCCGGTTACCCTGATAAATCAATAAATAAACTTATTGCTGCACACGGCTGCTAGAATCTTAACTAGAACAAAAAAATGTGAACACATTACTCCAGTACCAGCCACTTTACACTGGTTGCCTGTTAGGGTTAGGGCTGATTTTAAGGTTTTATTGTTAACCTATAAATCAATACATGGACTTGCTCCTACTTACCTCGCTGAAATGATCCAGCCATACATACCTACACGTAACCTTAGATCGCTAGATGCAGGCCTTTTAATTGTACCTAGAATTTCTAAACAAACAGCCAGAGGCAGGGCCTTCTCTCACAGAGCTCCACTGCTGTGAAATGAAATGCAAACTCTGTGCTAACTTTCAAGTGTCTACTAAAGACTCATCTCTACAGCATGGTCTAATATTAAAGTAGTCTGGCCCAGGGGCGTGAAGGTGACCAGAAAGGCTTGATACTGTCCATCCTTGCTGTCTTGCCAGGTGGGCTCTTATCGCCACTGGGATGCCTTCCCTCCAATGCCATTCGGGGGCGGAGTCACTGGCTTGTTGTTGTCTCTCTGTTGCGCACTTGTGCAATTGGGCTGTACTCTGCTGGCAATACTCAGCCCTCATGCAGGGTGGTTGCGGTTGGTGGGTGTCCATTTGGTTGATGCTTGGCAATGTGGGTGGATTGATTTCCTGCCTGTTGGGCCCTGTCCAGGGCCTCCCCCTGTCTCAGCCCCAAGGTCTTACGCTGCTATATTATTGTGCTGGGGGAGTAATGTCAGTTCTCCTTCTCCACTATAAATCCTTGTAGAGCTAAGGAATGCATTTTCTAAATTGTCCCTGTCTCCTGCCATTTTAAACTTAGGAGGATATGAGGTCTTGGCCCACATCTGAGGAGTACCAGGCTTGAAAGACCCGTTGCTGTCCCTGTCCAAAGTCCTCCTGGTTGTGTTGCAGATCAAGACGATACCTGACGAAACAATTTTCTTACCATTAGCTCTTACACTGTATGTGGAATTCCCAATTTAATGGAAGACTGCAGGGGCGTAGGTTTCATTACACATGAGTGGGACATGTTCCCCCCACTTTTTGAAAATGGCCTTTCGTCCCCCCCACTTTTTATCAACACAACTCTTATTATAAGAAAAGCTCTAACTCGAGAATGTTGCAATGGCAGTACGGTAAGCAGTTGCGTAATTCAAATAAGACTGGCTTTAGGACCACACGCAGGCACTTTGCTTGAAGTACAGTGGTTGCTGGATAGGTCTGGTTACTGAGGCTGCGGTTGCAACTAGCAACTGCAATCTCTGGCTCATGAAAGTTAGGTAACCTAGCTGACATTACCTCTAACTAATTACCTCCTGTAATGTATGAATGAGGTTTTTACAAACCCTGTGGCTCTAGCAGTCTAGGGTGGATGGTACAGAGACCCGTAACATAAAACTCATGCAAATTAGTGTAGTGTAAATGACCAGTGAGAACAAACGACAGACAACCAAAGCTACCGTCAAACACAAAACGCTTATTTTAAACACACAGTAAAGGGGTTAGGGAAAAGGGGCTGAGCTGGACCCAAGAAATGAAATAATAATGGTCAAACACCCCTAAACTGAACTTGCCTGCCTCAAGAACCGCTTAGCTAACCATTAACCAATACAAAAGTACAGCGGGTGGTCCGCTCAGTTCTAAAGGGTGTTTTTAGACAAAGGTTTCCTACGGGTTGTGTATGCCCAAGGGCGACTTGCTAAAAAAAGCCTTTTCCCAGGGACACAGGGATAAACAAAACACACAGGTTGAACAAGGACTAAACAGCACACAGCAAACAATTGACTAGACAACACCAAACAAAACACCACAGCAATACATACAGGACAAAGTGAGGTGTATGTGCTAACCTAAGTGATGTATGTATGAACAAAGTGTCTGTCTATCAAAAAAGAAAAAGGTATGTATCTCAAGAGTGTCTATGTCCATGTGGGGTAAATCAAAAGAGTCTCTCTGGGAGAACCAACTGACTGGGTTTTTAAACCAGGGATGTGTGATGCGATTGGGTAATGGAAAAAGGAACAGGTGGTGCAATTAGGAGGGGTGTCTACCGATTGGTCCACCTCAGCAGTCAGGCGATGCACTCATGACTGCCAGGTGGGAAACACCAACGAGCACAATCAGGAACATAAGGGACACCTGGGGAAACGGCAGGAGGGGAAAAACACAAACGCACATACAGGGTATCTGCATGCGTAACAGAGGGAGATATTTATTATATCAGAATGTTTTTTTAAAACTGGTAAGGTGTAGTTAGGCTAACGTTATAAATGAGTGATATTGATAGTGGCAAAATTTATATTAGCTTGCCAGCTAACGTTATTTCGCTAGCTAGCAAACAGTCTACATTACACTAGGTTCACCTCACTCACAGCTAGCACTGTATGACACCAGCTAAGAAAAGACTGAAGTTAGACAAACGGGCGTTTTTTTACACAGACAAAGTGAGTGGGACAGCTAGCTATGAGACATTAGAAGATATAGCTAACTAACTAGCTTAATAGTGGATCTCTTAAAAAGTTGGCTAACGTTGTAGTTCCCTACATAAGTAGCTGCATTTGACATTTCAACCTAATGTGGGTCTTATAGATCAAACATTGCCATCTGGTTCTGCAGGTGTCAGTGTAGCTCAAGTTGTTCATGTCATATTATGTCCTGCATTTTAGCAGGATCAGATGGTGACCGTGAGAAGGACCTTGTCATAGCAGGATCAGACAGCCAGGGAGAAAAGGTCAGCCGTGGAGCTGAGGTGAAATGTTGTCTTTAAAGGTGGATAACTTAAATAAAATTAGTTATGTTATGTGTAGCCTATATCTTGAATGTTCATATTTATTAGCAGAACCAGAAAGATGTTGAGTCAACCATTGTAGTCATGCAATAGAGTGGTGGAGCTTGGAGGGTGAGGTTGTGAAATTCAGTACTGGCAAAATGTATATGTAGATTACATATCAGCCACACACACTGAAATACGGAGGTCTGTAGTAGCTCTTCACTAAGAGCACACATCATAGAAAATATGTTAACTAAGTAATATTAAATGAAATGGCTGAAGGCTGTATTTTGCGTGTTTGTTGTAGCAGAATCAATGAGATGTTGTTTCCATCAGTGCACATACAGCATATGACCAAAAACTATGTGGACACCCAACCATCACACCTATATGAGCTTGTTGGCTATCCCATTCCAAAACCATGGGCATTTGCAAAAACATATTTGTCCCCACTGGCGTAGCTATCCAGGGTGCGGTTGCACCAGCGCCCGCAGTGGGTGAGGGGCCCATGCTTGACGGGACCCTCTATAAAAATGTTTTTTGTAATTTTATTTTATATTGTGTGTTTCTATGTGGTGATCACTGTCAGACCTCAGGATCAGCTTTCCATGCGTATATACCGCTTCACAATTTTCTCCAGTTGGGAGTAGGGCTGGTTCAGGCGTACAGGGATGGGTAAATAGGGCTCATGAGCCTGAAGCTGCATCTGTTGGGCCTGGCACCAGGCAGGGGCAGGAACAACTGATTTAGTATCAATAGTTTGCTAAAAGTTTGCCTGCATTGATTAAATGTCGGCTAAAAGAGGAATGAAATGTAAACACTCAATTTTCTGTGAAGATGTTAAGTGACTAACGTTAGGAGTGCACTAAGGACTAAGCTAACAGGTTAATTTCCACCACTCACGGACTACACCCACCTTGCTTTATGAAAAATTGGGTAACATACTGTCGCCCTTTCTTTTCTCTCTTCTATCTTTTATTATTTTTTTTTCATTAGTACGTGGAGACATTCTTGATGCCCCACCATCTCTCCTCACTCGCAATTCATTGCAAGCAAGTACCGTTCGTGCCTGGTTTGGAGACAGTGGAGGGGAGGGGTGTGCAATGCACAATCCAGGCTCTCTGGATGTTGACTTTTTGCCAAAAACAAGAAAATAGGATAGGTGGATAGGTTAATAATTTAATGGTTTAATTAATAATTTATTGTTTTAATAATTGAAAGATTTTTTTTACCTAATGTTCTAATATTTTTTAGGGCACCTGTCAGTCACAGCCCCTTAGCATCGTCCTAACTTTTCCCTTCCATACGGTGCCCCAGGCCAGGTGTGCACATGGATTTACTGGCTGGATAGTGGCTAAAATTCACCCGTCATGCCTACTTTTAAAGTACTCAAAGCTGAGGCCTGAGTCCAAGTGATGCATCTGATTCATTATCTGTGTTCTACTGTGTGCCAACTAAATGTCAGGATTTCTCCATGTTCTTTCAATTACATGTTTAATTGTAAACATTATGTTCATATTTATTATATGCACGGTGCATATATTTCTATTTATTTTGATGAATAACCACAGCCATCTGGCAGGTAATTTGATGGTACAATGTCTCAAATCTAATCATATATAATTTGGCCCAACATTTGTTGATTTTGTTATAACCTCTAGCAGTACATATCTCATTTCTATTGTGGTGTCTTGAATCATCCCTTTACTGTATCTCCTAAGATTGCACAAATAATCACACTTAACTCGAAGAGCGGAATTACATTTCCTGTACACTCAATATGGTCCTTCAGGCATTCGTTGACAACAGTCTCTTGGCTTGAGTAAGACATTTTTTGTGATGTGTTTTCACTTAACCCCTGTGCCAAAACCGCATACTACATGTCAACTAGTCAAACACTCTTTATTCACAATAATAAAAAGAACGTGCTCATTGATAAAAGACTTGAAAAAGCATAAAGACACTTTAAACCAACCAAGAACATCATATTTTAACATTATTATCAGAAACATGTAAAGAAACATTCATGACAGTCAGATATTTTACATAATAACTTTCATGAATTAGTGAATGCTCTAAAAATGTAAAATAAATGTTATCAATTCTTATTACTTGTAATGCTTGTAAATGCTTAACTCTTTGTTAAGAATAAAGAAAGTTTGTAGTAATCCATATAACCACAGTTTAGCATAATGAATAGTCACAAAGCACATTACAAACCGAGTCATCCAAATAACACACTATCTGTTATTAATCAAACATCATTCATAAAATAGTATCTGAAATGTCCAATAAAGTCTGGCCCTTCTGTGCTTCAGTTCTGACTCAGTCCACCCAGTGGTAGGAAGTGGGACACATATACTGTTTCAAAAGCAGGTTGACCTTCTCCGCGTCTGCTCCTAAGCCACTGTGGACAGAGTGATACATTGTGATTAAACTTGCTTGACCTTTACTCCGCACACTGGCGAATACAGTGCTCATGTTTGTTTCCTTCAGGCCTCCGTGTACAGAGACACACACGCACATTAAAGTCTTCAGTTTATTCATTAGGTTGACACTGGTGTTACCTTTTTGAAACACTCTGCATGCGGCGGAGAAAGGTGCAGATTGAGGTGTGCTTGGCTTTAGACCTCAAGGACTCTGCGTACCTGTTGGAGAACTCAATGTCCCCCAGCTGCCTCGTCTGGGGATTTGACCTCCGAGATTCACTGGAAGAACATGCGGCCCCATGAAATGGTGCAGGTGTGACTATGAGTACTTATCTTGCCTATTATGTCGTCATTACAGTACGTAATCAAAGCATTAGTATGTCGCACATGAAGCATAGAGAGAGAGAGATAAGAGAGAGAGAGACTAGGCCTCCGTGTACCCTACCGCAGTCTGGCCTCAACCAGGGCGTTCACATAGTTCCTGGCAAACAAGGACTGACTGTTTGAACGACTGATCTCACTCCTGATGATCTCCTCCAGGTCCGCCTGGTTACTGTGGAGGGACGTGATGGGACACGTTACAAAAAATCACACGCACGACTGTAGGTGGACTTGGTTAAATGTCTTCGCTACATGCGTTACATTGTTATTTTACCAAGTTGCAGGTGATTAAAGGGTGTCAAGTCAACTGCATCGGTATCTTACCCGTCCCACTGAGGAAAGGATGCTGTATGGTGGAAGAGAATGGTTGTCAGCAGTAGTGTCTGTCCCAAGCTGACCAGGAAAGCCATGATGTTATCCTATAAACATACAATTCTTCAACAAGGTTGTAAAACTAACAAGACAACCACCAGTATCCTACATTCAAATAATATGACCCCGGCAAATCAATTGTGTTTGATAATTCTGTACTGATTGTTCCTCAGAACTGAGCAGCACAAGTATAACAGGGACAGACCATCCAGATGTTATTCTCTTGGTTCCAAACAGCCAGTGCCCGGCCTAGCACTAGTCCAGTCTAAACCACACTGTTCTGTACTCACCCTGTTCTGGAGCAGTGTGAAGCAGATGACTGTCACCTCAGGGAGAATGTAGGGTCCTTCTGTTTGGTAGCCTTATGTAGCCTTGGATGTTATTGACCCCCTTCACAGAACCGACGGGCTGTGATGTCAATGACACCCTTCACGATCGGACTGACCCCCCTTCTAGTCTGACACATCATTTTATTGTCCCTCTATTTACTCATGTCATTAAATCTCTATGTTATTGGTGTTATAATCAGGTCATGATGGCTATGTTGTGTACCTATTTAAAAAGAGATCAATCACAGTACAGGCTATCACTTCCTTAATTTGTTTGAACTTCAGCAAATTGCTTCTGTTTGGCATTTCATACTGGAGTTTTCAAATGAGGAAATTAGAGAAAAATCAATGTCCGGCAGACCTGATGCTCAAATGCTATTGCTTGCAGACCAGGGCTCAAATGCTATTTCAGGTCTTTCAATTTCCATAGTCTTTATTTCAAAGAGCATTTTACTTGAAGATACTATTTGAAAAGCTTTGGCCTTCCAATTACTTTAAGACCAATCATTAAAGTGTGAGGTTCTGTTTTGTTCTGTTTTGTTTTTGCCATTATCCCTGCATGTAGCCTGTTCTGTTTGGTTTTCGTCCATCGTTCTTGAATGTAGCTTGTCCTTCTGTCATTATTGTTTTCACCTGTGTCTTGTTATCTCCATATTTAGCCTGCCCAGTTCTGTTCAGCCTTTGTTGAGTCATTGTGTGTGTCTTGCCTGCTGTGGTGTTTCTGCCTTATTCCTGTTGTTCTGTTGTTTTCTCGCCCAATTTTTTTCATTAAAGCCATTGTTGTCTGTTAACTCTGCGTCTGGCGTCCTGCTTACCCAAATCGTGACAGAATGAATCCACCTGAACAAAGGGACCCAGCAGAGTTATGGAGACAACTTGAAGATCAGGAGAGGTGCCTCAACGAGCTTGCCCCGCCCATTATGAGGGACATAGGCCATTTCGGCCCTCCGGACAGAGGCGGAGGAGGAGGTGGCGCGGAGGGTCAAAGAGGAGACCCTGACAGTGGAGCCTGTCAGCGCCACGGAGCCTTCCAGGCCGGTCCCGTCCAGCAGTCCTCCAGTGCCGGCCCAGCCCGCTGCCCCTGCCTCGCCTGCCCAGCCCGCTGCCCCTGCCTCGCCTGCCCCGCCCAGCGTCCCTGCCTCGCCTGCCCAGCCCGCCGCCCCTGCCCCGCCCGGCGTCCCTGTTGCTGCCCTGGGGGCAGCGCACTCGCCGACGTCCTGCTCTGCTCCGGGGCAGGAAATCTTGCTTGCCATCATGCCCGGGCCGACTCCGGGTCCGAAGCAGCCGCCTGCATCCGCGCCCTGCCCTCCTTCCCTTTTGGACTGCCGTTGTCCCTGAATGTAACCTGTTCTGATTGGTTTTCGTCTGATTAGCTTGTCCTTCTGTCGTTATTGTTTTCACCCGTATCTTGTCTCCTTATTTAGCCTGCCCAGTTCTGTTCAGCCTTTGAGTCATTGTGTGTGTCTTGCCTGCTGTTGTGTTGTTTGTGCCTGCCTTATTCCTGTTTTCTGACCCGCCCTAGTTTTTTCCATTAAAGCCATTTTTGTCCATTAACTCTGTGCCTGGCATCCTGCTTACCCAAATCGTGACATGAAGGGCTTTGAAAAACAATTAGAGCTTTGAAAGTTTTTTTTTTTTTGGCATCCGTTTTAAAATATTAAACCTGTATATATCAGTGTTATTACATGTATAATTCTTATTTCATTTTTTAATCATAGTATAGCCTATACTTTCTAAACGTCTCTCATGAAAGAGTACAAGTTGCCATGTCACAATTAAGAAAACATTTGGTGTTCAAACTGCTCAGCAGGCACTGAGCATTGTTCTGGCCGGATGATACACCCTACAGTGCTTAAATGTTTCACCACAGCCATGATGGTTGCTGAGGGAAAATGTGTGAGTCATTCACAATTTTCTCCATAGATTTCACCCATAGATGTGAACAATTTAACAAATCCTCAGCTGTAACTACAAATTGGTAGAATGCGTGAGCATTTCTTTTCTTCTAATCAGGTTCTGAGTATTTTGCCCAACTGGAACTGAATGGTGAATAATGTCTCCATTTTGAAGTCACTTTTAGTGTAAGTAAAAAGGAAATGTTTAAGAACACTGCATTCACGTAGATGCTACTATGGTGCTGGATAATCATAGGAAGACAGAGAATACAGAAGAAAAAACAACATATCATATAGTTAATGCTAACTTCCCTTGTTACTGGTAATTATTCATGATCTATTGATACGTTTTTATAATCCTGGCATTATTGGTCCTTTTAAAGTATTCAAAAACATCTATTCGCAAAACAATTACTCCAGTCATCAACAACCATTGACTTATTACTACTACAGCTGCTGCTTTTAATGAGTATGTTCCGTGTTTTGGCGCAAGGATCAATTTTTCCAGTGGTCCAGGCTTTGTTCTTGCATCATATTGATTAAATGTCCAGTAATATGGTCAGGTGCTGCAAAGACAACCATGGACAAAATAAATTGTGAATTGATCTAAAACCTACACATTTCTGGATCTCTTACAGGTATGAATAAACCACCGAGTACGTACACATTGTTATATAAATATAATATTATTTCATTCTCAGCAGTGATACTATTTAAAAAGTCAGACCACAAATATTTAGATTGTATGAATTGGGAGTTCATGCTGTTCATGCTGAATTTGCTACAGGCCTCAAACTCAACTCTGGACCTCAAAGACAGTTCCCATCTGTTTTGTAATTAAACCCTCTAATCAGGGACTTATTTAGACCTGGGACACCAACAGAAAACTGACAGGCTCCGGACCTCATAGAGGAATACCCCTGTGCTACGTCATCATTTTGTATCAGAAAAATAAGACATTACTGGGAAAAAAACGACTGTAGATGGCAGCATAGAACCACCACAGCAAGAGCTCTTGGTGCAGGCTAAATGAAGAGCAATACAAGCTCTTATTGCTTCAGTAGGCATCAAGGACTAAGTTATTTTAAGGTATTTAGATTAACTTTGCTCTCTGTCTTTTTATATTTTTCAATTAAATTACAATTAAATTCAAAATGCTTCATGAAAGGTGTTGAAAGGTGTTCTCACATTTACATTGCTAAAGCAAATGTGATATATAGCGATATATTTAGAACCTGTGAAGTGTAGATATTGAACATAACCACATTTTACAGAATAATTGTATATGAATGGTATTTCTAGGATACACTGTTGCGTTTTGACATTTTGGGGGGTTTGAAATGGTAGGTCAGTTGTTTTGAAAGGTGGTGAAATTTAACAAAATCACATGTTAACTCAAAGTTCCATGTCATGTTTGTACTTTCTGAGTTATTACATGAAACTCATAAGAATTATAAAGATTGACTGAATTCCATGTCATGCCTGAAAAGTCTGACATAAACAAAATGAACCAGGCATCCAGCCAGCCTATTCCCTATGTAATGTCTGACAAATATATCTTCAAATTAATAAATTCGAACCAAAACAAATTACACTCCCTTATTACTTCTGGTTTCAATTCAATATTTTCTTTTGCCAAAATAGAAGCAAATACATTATGAACACTAACTACTAATCTGCTCACTAAGCTTTTTGCATTAGCACTGCATGACAAATTTACAGCTACAGTACTGAATTGCGCCACAAGTAACATTTAGGATATTTCCAGCATAACACTGTCACACCAGTAATAAAAAAATCTTAGCCAACAAGCTAGCCAGCCAGGTAACACTTTTTGTTTAGCCAACAAACCAGTCTAGCCAGAGAGATTAGTGCATCCCCCTCCTGAGAATGACCTGCTGCACATATGCATCATTATGATTGGGATTGGCATCGGTGGTGATAATGTCTAAGACAGGGTTAGGTCACCTTTTAGAACAGTGTTTTTTTTATCATGTGACCAGAGTAAACCTCTATGTATTTAGGCAGTCCAAAGTAAATTCAGTCCAAATTCAATGTAGGTGAAACGTTTTATGCTTGAGACAATATTTTCTTCCGTTTTCTAAATGCTTCTGGAAGTTCACTGCTGAACTGAAAGTTGTATAAATGAGACAGTTTCGTGTGTGCGTTGTATTGACACTGAGATTAAGAGAGTTATTATAAAGCACAGAAGATGCTATTATCTGCTTGGTGGCATGCCAAAAGGACAGCAAATCAAGTTTTCACAGCAACACTCAGACTCTCCCATCAAGTCAGATTATTTGAAAGTACTACTATTCAACACAAATAATTATTTTTCTGGTTGCATAACTTAATCCAAACTCAATAATATTTGACCTGTGGAAATCTTAAACACGTCAACAGGAAAATGTCTTCTGGATTTTTCACACTACAAATGCAATTCATAATTCAAGTTTCACTATTCCTCTAACTCTATTTCTGCTTTCAAAAGATCCCCTGAAATGTAGCTCACTGCTGAGGATTTCTACTTTGCCAGTCAGGATTTAAGCAGCCAGCCTGGCCCACACGACTCATATGGTACACAAGAGGTATTATCGTTTAATAAGCTGCATGATGACTCAAGTGCAAATTCAGACATTAGGGGGACCAAGTAAGCAGTGGTCAGGGGTCCATCACCCAGGGAAAAATATTAATTTTACAACAAATATTCCATCAATTCTGCACACTTTCATATTACTTTTAGATCATTTGACAAGATCTATTCATGCTATGGTGGTCTCGTGTAGTGTGTGACATTACTGTAACAAAAATAGAGAAATATGTTGTTTGATTGAGAATTATTTTGTTCTTGCCAATAATAATGACACATAAATATATTTTATATATATATATATATATATATATAAATGATTACTGTTATGTATATTACTGCCATACTTGCCATATCTAAATGTTCAGTAATACTACCCAGATTGCTGCTAGTTTACAGTATTCTTTTTTAAATTGCTGCTAGTGTACGGAGTTATGTGTATTGTTGATTTAATTTCTTATTATTTTCTCTCTAGCTATATTTTTGGTTAGTAAATCGAACTACGTAGTTTGTCGGGTGCCATGTCATAAGAATTTCAATATTGTACAGGATGACGCTGTGTTTGGTGCATTTGACAAATAAACCTTGAAACTTGAAACTGAAACTTGAAACTAGGTGTGACATTCTCATTTGGAATCTGTTGCTGTAAACCCACAACATGCGGTCATAGGAGCTCTCATTGGAAGTGAAACAGGCCATCTTTAGGCTGCAAAAAAAAATCCATCAGAGAGACAGTAGGAACATTAGGAGTGGCCAAATCAACAGTTTGGTACATTCTGAGACAAAAAGAACACACTGGTGAGCTCTGCAACACAACAAGCCCTGGACGTCCACGGAAGACAACAGTGTTGGATGATCGTAGGATCCTTTCCATGGTAAAGAAAACTCCTTCACAACATTCAGCCAAGTGAAGAACACTCTCAAGGAGGTAGGCATATCATTATCCAAGTCTACCATGAAAAGAAAACTTCACAAGAGAGAATACAGAGGGTTCACCACAAGGTGCAAACCATTCATCAGTCCGGATATATTTGGACACTGACACAATTTTCATAATTTTGGTTCTATACGCCACCACAATGGATTTGACATCCAGACTTTCAGCTTTAATTTAAGGGGTAGAACAAAACTATCGTAAGAAACGTTTAGGAATTGCAATCATTTTCAAACACAGTCCCCTTATTTCAGGGGCTCAAATGAATTTGGAGAAATTAACACAATCATGAATAAAATGCTCATTTTTTTATACTTTGTTGAGAATCCCTTGCAGGAATGCATGGACATCACCAAACATTGGGTTTCCTCCTTTGTGATGCTTTGCCAGGCCTCTGCTGCAGCTGTCTTCAGTTGTTGTTTGTTCGAAGGTTTTTCTGCTTTAAGTTTTGTATTTAGCAAGTGAAATGCATGCTCGATCGGGTTGAGAACAGGTGATTGACTCAGCCATTGCAAAATATTCCACTTCTTTGCCTTTAAAAACTCCTGGGTTGCTTTCGCAGTATGTTTTCGTCATTATGCATCTGTAAAGTGAAGCACCGTCCAATCGACTTCGCTGAATTTGGCTGAATCTGAGCAGACAATATATCCCTATACACTTCAGAATTCATCTGGCTGCTTCTGTCTTCTGTCACATCAATAAACACTAGTGTCCCAGTGCCATTGGAAGCCATTCATGGCCATGCCATCACACGGCCTCCACCATGTTTTACAGATGACGTGGTATGTTTCGGGTCATGAGCCATTCCAAGCCTTCTCCATACTTTATTCTTCCCATCATTCTGGTACAGGTTGATCTTAGTTTCATCTGTCCAAAGAATGCTGTTCCAGAACCGGGCTGGCTTTTTTAGATGTTTTTTGGCAAAGTCTTAACTGGCCTTTCTATTCTTGAGGCTTATGAATATTTGCACCTTGTGGTGATCCCTCTGTATTTGCTCTTGTAAAGTCTTCTCCTTATTGTAGATTGGATAATGATATGCCTACCTCCTGGAGAGTGTTCTTCACTTGGCTGGATGTTGTGAAAGGCTGGATTTTGTTGCAGAGCTCACCAGTGCGTTTTTTTTTCTCAGAATGTACCAAACCGTTGATTTGGCCACAACTAATGTTCCTGCGATCTCTATGATGGATTTATTATTTTTTTGCAGCCTAAGGATGGCCTGTTTCACTTGGGTTCACAACAACAGCTTCTAAATGCAAATGCCACACCTGGGATCAACTCCAGACCTTTTACCTGCAAAATTGATGAAGAAATGACGAAGGAATAGCACACACCTGAAACAGCTTTTGAGTCAATTGTCCAATTACTTTTGGCCCCTTGAAAAAGAGGGGGCTACATTTTAAAGAGCTGTAATTCCTAATCCCTTCCTCCAATTTGGATGTGAATACCCTCACATTAAAGGTGAGAGACTGCACTTTAAGCCCATATTCATTATTTAACTGTAAGTGAATATATTTCGGTAAACAGCCAAAATAACAAAACTTGTGTCAGTGTCCAATTACAACCAGACCTAGCCGTAGATACATTCCTGAAAATACCCATATCTCCTATTAATGCAATAACTAAGAAACGTCAATCAAGAAACAAAGAAACTTCAATCAATTGGAGCTGTGTACCTAACTGGAAAATTACTTTTGTGTTTTGCCTTCACACACAGTAATAAGCATGGATTGAGAGGTAAAAAATGATCACAGTTGGAGAATTGCAAAAGTTGGTTGAATCTGGGGTTTACCATGTCTCCAGAACAAAAATGAAATGCCACATACATGCCAACAAGCTTTTTAGACATCTTGCCAGAAAACAAGCTGCTCCTCTCATCAACACATAAATGTCATCATCTGGAGTTTGCTAGATGTGATTGGAACCAGGTTCTATGGTTAGAGTAGAGACTTTAATCTGGAAAGATTTCCAAATAACTTGTTGGCCTGGCGGTGGCATCTCACTGTATTGAATTTTATCTCAAATTTTAGACAAGAGAATAACAGATTGTATGACATTAGTTTACACAATAGGCAGATGTAACTAGAGCACTGTAATACATTTTATGGTTCTATTTATCAGCTCAGTTCCCCATGGCTGAACTTCAAATAAATCATTGGGTAGAGTAAATACATTTTTGACCTGCTGGTTGACTCTTGGTACAGAACTATTATTTTGTGTGTAGGAAACCTTTTATATAAAGAAAAAATTTTATTTCTCTCTAAAATGGATAAACGGCTGATGGTAGCCTTTAGATTTTTTTTCCTATTAGGAAGACTGACACATTATAATTCATTAGCATACTGTACAATCCAGTGTTGTAACAGTGTATTATTTTATAACTTAACCTGGTTCTGTCTGTGATTGTAAAGTTAATGAGGCCATATGTAAGATTTTTACCATACTACTAGTATAAATACAAACATAAATGACCAAAACAAATTTCTACAAAACTGGTCCCGATTGCCATAGATATTCTCTATTTAAAGTTTCCCCCCAAGATTTGCAAACATATCTCTAATGTCTATTAATCATAACTGGTATTGTTAGAGCAAGCTGTCATTCACTGGTTACAAAATTTGAACATGAGGAAGAGGATTACCTGGTCTGATGAGACCAAAATAGAACCACAAGTCTTGAATGTAATGGGCTACGTCTGGCAAAAACAGGTTTCTCTTCATTACCTGGCTAATACTATCCCTAAAGTGAAGCATGGTGGTGGGAGCATCATGCTATGGGAATGCTTTTCAACAGCAGGCACTGGAGACTGTTCAGGATTGAAGGAAGGATGAACTGAGCAAAATACAGAAAGGTCAACAACGCATGACAACGACCCTAAGCACACAACCAAGACAGCGCTGGAGTGGCTTTGGGACAGGTCTGTGAACGTCCTTGAGTGGCTCAGTTAAAGCATGGACATGAACCCGATTGAGAATATGTGGGGAGACCTAAAGATCACGGTTCACTGATGCTCCCCGTCCAAAGTGATTAAACTCAAGAGAATCTGCAAGAATGTATGAAACTGCTGTACAAAGCTGGTAGAGGATTACCAAAGAAGACTCAAAGCTTTAATAGTTATGTACATTAGATATGTCAGTTTTTTATTTTATTAAATTGGCACGCGTTATGGAATAGTGTGTGTAGATTAATGACAAAAAGCGCACATTGAATCAATTATAAATTAAGTCTGTAACACAACAAAACATGGAGAAAGTGAAGGGCTCCTAACACTTCACAACTGTTTGTGCTAGACACCCAGATACAATCTGGGTACTACAGTAGTCCCTCGAGACAAATACATGTCACCTTGAGCAGCTCGGAAAATGCAATAATCAAACTGTTTGAATTAAGAATACATTTCTATGGTCTCATTAGGCCACAAAAGGCATTCTATTAAGAAAAATAAAGTTTTGTTTCAAAATCAGCATTAACATTTAAATCACGCTAACAATATATATATATGCAAATATTGTGCTGCAAGAACAATGCAGGCACAGGTCAATGGAAAATAAAAGTACACATTCTGGAATAGTAATCTCTGTTCCCACAACAAACATTGCCAACAAAAACATCATATTTCATTTAATTGGGCAATTACTGTGAGGAAGAGATAATTTATCTCTTTAGGGAAACTTAAGTGTGGTCATTGTGCCAACCGATTCAATGTTTTTGGAAAATTCTTTTTTACTTGGGGTAGACAAACTTTTCTTTAAGTTTCTTTTCCGCAAGAATGAATGGAACATTCCATGATCTGGCATATCATTCCATGACCTGGCATGTCATTCCATGATCTGGCATATCATTCCATGATCTGGCATATGTTTGCGTCACTTGCAGTTCCCTCCCTGCTGTCTAACCCAGGAGCAGGAGCATATGCAAATGTGAGTTATGTTCACCAGATACACTGAGGACCCTAGCAAGAGTTCTATGATAGGGTCTCCTCAAGGTCTTCAAATGAGTACTCTGTTGTAACCAGCGTCATCTCAGGGGTTTCTCTTCCACCCAGTGCTTCAAGGCCAGGTGATACTTACCTGTGCCTAGCCTGACCATGGAGCAGCATTCAAGAACAAATTACAGTTTTTCTCATTTGCTTTGGCTCAATTCTCAAAGTATAATTATTATTTTTTTAAATAACAATTTTAGATCTCTGAACAATTAGTTTCTTGCTCACGCCAGATTTGAATTTCTTATAAGCAAATTGCATGTATTTTGGCATGTGTGCAAAAGAGTAAGTACAATTGTCTACAATAGGCACAATACCTACATGGCATGTCATACTCTTCACGTCTAAACATTATTTCATTGTATGAGCAATCACATGCAAAATGATCCATTCAATTATCAAAATCTGTCAGACACATGTATATTCCATAAATATGTATGACATGGAATGTTTGTGATGTCTGCTAAATTGAAAAATTACCTGCCAGGTGACATAGTAATGAAATAGATATCGCAAGGGAAAACATCATATGTGATGTTGAAGAAAATCTCTTGCCAGACCAACAAGAGCGACAGGATGTCCACCAAGAAGATGGGAATTTGTAGAGTTATGTACCGTTAGGAGGTACAATTCATTGTTTTTTACAGAACTACCGCATGCTATTTTATTGTTGTTGCCATTTATATTTTCATGGATGTCATTTTGTTGCAGATTTTCAGATTACTATCTATGTCTTTATATATAAGAAATAGGTAAAAATTGACATACAAATATGAATTTTCTGTTTACATGTAACACGTAAATTTACTGTATAATTTTACTATATACATACAAATGTGCATATACTTTTTCTGTGTACTACCGTAAAGTATTGACTTTTCCCAGTAAACCTTCACCTAAAAAGCTCAGTGCGATACATATCATTCAGCTAGACAAAACTGACAGTTCTTGTGTAGTACAATAAAAAGCAGTCAGTGTCAACAAAAAAGTTGAACAAAACGGAAATTGATAACAATCATTTCCAGGTGTGACTGCCATGTTGAAAAAACAACTAAACTTTTTGACCAGTATGGCTCACACGATGACAAAAAAACTTTGTTTTGGGTGAGTTACTATATTTTGCAGACATGCCATAGAGTTGTGATGTTCCCATGATCAGTAGAGAATGTAAAGAGTGTTTCAAAAAAATGAGCCAAAGCGATTGAGAAAAACTGTATTTGACTAATACAAGGTCAAGGTCTTACGAGCCATGCGTTCTGTGAAATCATTGACAAAGACCTTCAAGTTCAAACTCCTGGCCCTGATGTTTTCAATGTACTGTATGTACAGCCCACTCAATATCTCCTGCCCAATAATACTCCTGCCCAACAGACACTCTTACAGCAGCCAAAGCTAATCTCAAATAACTGACAAATGCATTAAAACTATGGGGTTCCATCTAAGCCAAAAATATGTCCATTGTCTTGTCGTTTGCTGTTTAGCATACACTGGTTGATGTCGTATGCTTTGTTCAGTTTTCCTGTTCATGTCCAATGACTTCATTCTAATTGGTTGTTGCTCACGTCTTTGTAACTTGTCGTTCACATTGGTCATTGCTCGTGTCTTTGTAACTTGTCATTCACATTGGTCTTTGCTGGTGTTTTTTTTAACTTGTTTTTTTAACTTGACTCATTACAGTGCTGTTGACTGTACCTGAAGTAGCATACTTCAAGGAGCACTAGAATCAAGGAATGTCAGGTTGGCATGTTTAATTCCCACTACTCCCATGTATATAAAACATGTACAGAGGCTGTTGTCTTCAACCTTATTCAGTTGTCTCCATCGTTTCAAATTTGTTCTCCAGATTGACACTATATTATTATTCTGTATTGTTACGGTGCAAAGTACCTCACCTGCACACACAGTGGCTTCTATTAGCCTACCAATGGAAACTCAATGTTTAGACCTTATTTGCACCCATCATCCTATGGTTGGACCACTGGCAATATCTGGAACATCATAACCATCAGATATGACTTAAAGAGTAGGAAACATCATAACCATCAGATTTGACTTATAGAGTAGGAAACATCATAACCATCAGATATGACTTATAGAGTAGGAAACATCATTACCATCAGATATGACTTAAAGAGTAGGAAACATCATAACCATCAGATATGACTTATAGAGTAGGAAACATCATTACCATCAGATATGACTTAAAGAGTAGGAAACATCATTACCATCAGATATGACTTAGGTTGGCATGTTTAATTCCCATTTAAAAAGTAACCTACCCAAACCTGTATATAATGTCATATGACCAGGGGTGGATCTTAAGGATTTTTGGCACTAGCGACCCGGGCTAGCATACCAACATGTCTACTAGCACAGCTAAAATGTTACTAGCCCTGTTTGTAACTGTATTTACAGAGTAAGGAACAGAGCTAGTAGTTTATTCACAAATATTTTCTATATATATTTTCCCAGTATTCATGTTAAGTTAGTCTGTAAACAATATTATATATCCACTAGAATGAGAAAACTATTTTGTGAACTGAAAGTAACCCAAAAATATCCAAGTATAAACAAGCAGTGTATAATGCAAAAATGTATTTTTAATATTATTTAAATAGTGCATACAAAAACCTACATAACTAGAGTGAAAAAAAACATTACTGGAGCTGACTTCACATAGGTGAAGGATGAACTGCCTACCCTTGCAATCACAAAATAAGACGTAGGCTACAATATTTATTTATAAATCAACCGTCCTGTCTAATCATATTCTCTGCAATTCGGATGTTCATGCATTCATACGCACAAAAAGCAGTTCTGTTACCTGCCTTTTCTCCCATATAAAACTAAATCGGAGCTGAAAAGTTGACGGACGAGTGGTTCTAAATCAGACTCGCCCGAAATGTAAACCACTCGCCATAGGTGAGCTGAGGGGGATTGTTGGTCAGCAGTGGGTGCCTTGCTATATTTTTTTGTGTTGGTGACACTTTACCAGCATGAAACATTTGTTGGATCAAATTTGCATATTCCCCAACAATCTTTGGAAAACAATTCCAATTAGATTTCAACTGTTCAGTGAACTGTGTTATGGAAACCAGATATATTTATTATCATTAATAACATTTAATATGTAATAGGCATTGATGTAGTGGAAATACATTAACATTTTGCTCCATACCTCTTCACATTTCGTGTCTTCATTGCAATGTTTAAAGGGGCCACTCAACGGCTACTATATCTGCCACTGTCGTGGGCCCCCAGTGCGTGTGCACCGCATTACGATCTGAACTTTAGCTTCTGTCGACACCTTTTACTGTCTCTCATGCCACTAAATACAGTAGGATGTAAATGGCACTAACAGAACTGATAGTTCCTGGGCTGGTATCAAATCAATGCCTTCCATGTGACAAGTCCCATCAACATTAACTCTGCACTAGATGTCTCCTCAGGTCCAAAATGTTGTTCTGATGATAATCCTACCCGTCCACAAATGAACCAGATCATAGAAAGGGACCAGAACCCAAACCCGAACCCAGTCAGACCTGAACTCAAATGGATATGAAGACAAAGTGACATGACAAGGACCAAAACAGGTTGGGTCTAAACGTAAAATGTGGCGTGTTTCCACCAAACTGACTTCTGTAGATAAAAACTCTATTGGTAATTTTTCTTCATTATTTGATTGTTTTCCAGGTCATGAAAATATCTTTCCAAAACGTATGACAGTACACATCAAACAGAGATATGTTTTTGCTCATGACCATCACAACTACAGTCCTAGCTGAAATTGCAGAAAAACTCTGAAGTGCATTCTAAGATGTATTGACTTAAAGGTATATGTCCCTAAAGTTGAAAAAAATGTGTAATAGCAGTGCAGAAATTGAAGTTTTCTGTTTGATATCTCTCTTTTAGCCTAACAATTCCAATTATAGATCATCATACACCATTTGTAATTCCACTTTCATTTTATTTTCTCTTGCTTTTTCTTTTCATCTCTCTGTAAAAAACACCTGCATCCACCACCCTCCCTCTCTCTCCATCCTGCTCCCATACCCATCACACCCCCCTACCCATCCAGTTGCAAACCACCTAATTGCCCTCCACCCATTCCCATCCATCCCTATGACCCATCCTGTACCAAACCACTTAACAGGAGAATACAGAAACTGAAAACAACAACAACCTCTCTGGCCATCCAGAGTTAACTCAATATATCTCAACTAGAAACCCTCAACCATCCACAGATCAGTCCATCATTCCCAGTATTTTATCCTGTTATTGTTTCATTTTTGCAGTAGTACAGTACCTCCATTCTACCAAAGGTCTTGAACCTCCCTATTTGTATCATATCTGCCAATACAAAAATAAAAATGATTCCCCAGAGCATAACAATGTTTCTTATTGCGTGACTGCAGGCCTTTACTGTAGCTCTCCTCGCACTAGAGGCTCCAAGTCTAACGTAACCTGATGTTACGATAACTCAGTCACTGCTGGACTCCAGAAATTAGCAACCAGTTGACAGTTCCAGAATAGATTATCCAATGTTCTTATTTCTTTGTGTGCACCTGCAATGTCGGGACTGTTCAGTGCAGAAAAAATGTAAATAATTATTTTTGCCACAAGAATGCAATGTATCTTAAGTTGAAGTACCTTAATCAATATGTCATTAGTTTTTTTTATATGTATTAAGGCAACAGTGTAGACTAGTGGACAAGAGCATTGCTGGTTCTAATCCCTGAGCGGATAATGTAAAAAATGATATCTGACGTCATTGCTGGTTCATTCACATGCTTTCAGATGGTACTTTTTGAATAAGTGTTCTTGTCACCCTACAGGCAAGTTTCATGCAAAGCTTGATATGGTTGACCTGTACACCATGTACCATGACCTGTACACCATTAATCCATTCCCAATAACAAAACACCAGGCAATTGGCACAGATAGACCCAAGGGGGTGCTTAAGCCCCTACCCGATTTCCCCTCAGACTCAAACTGAAATTGTCCATGTACGTGGACAAGTTAGGGAAACATATTCCTGTGTGTAGCCATATCTGAAGCCACTTCTTAGGTCTGACAACGCTGTGGCTGCACACCTCATTGAGTTCCTCAGTAAAATTGTGTGATAATGTTAGGATCCACCATTTTGAGGTGATTCAGGAAGGGTTCTGGGCCAATCCCTGATTCGTGACCCTAGACCTGGCCCCATGATATCCTTTTCATTATGGAGGTGGAAGGTCTATGACCATCATTCCCTTGAGCATGTCACCCTCCTATAGCTTATAGATAAGCCACGTCATGACATCACTGGTGACCAATGTCACATTTGGGTTTGCAATGCCAAAATATTTTTCCCGCAGTGCATGGCAAAATGAAGATATTCATTGTGGCATGGACAAGTTTTCAGGGCCAAATGCCGAAGACAGCATTGACGCAAATTAGTGTAGTACAGTATGTGCTAAATGTGCTTAACATTTCTTTAATTTATTTCTGATAGTTTTTGTTACAATTGATTAGGCAAATAAATACATGTTTGCAATAAAGGTTACTTTTTAGCATCAATGATTGTAGAAGATGTCTTCATTGATCACACTTCTGATTATGGGATTCAAATGATTTTCTGTCATTGTAATGGGTAATGTACAGTTTGAGTTTTGCCAATGTGAAAACAGTGAAATAAACAGTAACAGAGTTTGGTCTGGGACTAATTGATTGTTACCATGACTTAACTAAAAGAATTGCACTAGATTATGTTTTGATGACTTGTTCTCATTGTACTTCACCAAAAGACTGATCTTGTGGTGAAAGATGTTTGCAAACCAAATGAAAGCAAAATCAGTTGTTGTGAATGCAAGATTTAAATGATTTACGAGTACGATCAGTTTGGAGTTCTGTACTAAGAAAACGGTACAATATATTTCATATGAACAAGAACAAGGTTGCTGAAACTTGACAGGTTTTTACTCCTCCCCAAGGCCAGGAGTTCATTCAGGAGTAAGAAAGAAACAAACATGTTACTTGATTGGAAAAGCCCAGGTCTCATCATAGCCCATAAAAAACAACAAATTATTCATGTCATACCAGAAAATGTCCTGTAATATTCCCAATGGTGCTGAACACTTCTAAACCATTTGTATCCAGGAACATTAATCATGCTTGTTCAAAAGCTAGGTTTGCATATATTCTTATTTCAAATGATTTAGTACTCTTATGTTATACCAATACCTGCTCTCTTCCTAATTGCTACTTTTACGTTGTGTTGGGGTTACTCAGGGGTAGTTTCCCTGAGAATTTCAGATTTTTATTTGTAAACCTACCAACCATGTTGCTATGTTGAACTCAATGAGCTCGGTACTATAGGCTGCTTTCCTAATTGCCGTGCCTCATACTGTAAAGGTGAAGACTTACCTCCTCTCAGCTTCTTAATGAACTGCATCATCTTGCACGTCAATCTGCCTTTATTTATTCAGTTTCTTTCCTTTGTATTTATTTGTTGTTGCCTTTTCTGCAACTTTCTCCTTTTGCTGCAACTGTCACTTAATTAAACAGAAATTCAGTATGTGCTTATATATTTTTGTGAAATCAAACAAGAATACAAACAATGGCATCAAAAACTATAGTTCCATATACTAAAACTACAGTTCAATGTACCAACCCTACCCTCTTCCCAAAGTCCCACCACCCCCTTCCCTACAAATGTTCTGCTGCCCCATCCCATACCACTGTGTCTTCTTGACATACTGCAGTCTAAGTAAGATTTTAAATTGCACGACACAGCGGCTACAGTTGATTGAGCATGTATGAATATCTTCTAAGCTATCCTTCCAATCTAACATGAATATTTTAGAGCCCTGTTCCTTCTAGCTTGGAAAAATTTTGTGGAGGGTGGGTTGACTAATTGAAATGCAATATCTAGACCAGATATACGCAACTTTGCTTGATGTTGGGCACATTTAAGTCCAGACTGTTTTCCCTCTATCTCTCCCCATTATCTACACCTTTCCAGTAAACACATCACAACATTCAAACTTCAGTATTTACAGTGCATTCCGAAAGTACTCAGACCCCTTCACTTTTACCACACCATTTTGTGTAACAGCTTTATTCTAAAACGGACTACATTTTTTTCATTATCAATTGAGATACGATACACCATAATGCCAAAGCAAACATTGTTTTTTAGAAATGTTTGAAAATGTATTAAAACCATAAATGTCATATTTACAAAAGTATTCAGACCCCTTTACTCAGTACTTAGTTGAAGCACCTTTGTCAGTGATTAAAGTCTTGAGTCTTTTTGGGTGTGATGCTACAAGCCTGGCACACCTGTATTTGGGGGGTTTTTCCCATTCGTCTACAGATCCTCTCAAGATAAATCAAGTTGGATTGGGAACACCGCTGCACAGCCATTTTCCGGTCTCTCCAAGGACGTTTGAACAAATTCTTGTCTGGGCTCTTGCTGAAGTGTCCCGAAGCCACTCCTGTGTTGTCTTGGATGGGTCTTTAGGATTGTTGACCTTTGCCCCAGTCTGATGTCCTGAGTGCTCTAGAGTAGGTTTAATCTTAAACTTGATCCTGACTAGTCTCCCAGTCTCAGCCCCTGAAAAACATTCCCACAGCATTATGCTGCCACCACCATGCTTCACAGTATTGGCCAGGTGATGAGTGGTCCCCGGTTTCCTCCATACGTGACGCTTGGCATACAGAGTTCCACCTTGTTTATCATGGTCAGAGAGCATTTTAGGTTAAGAACTTTTTGACAAACAGGCTCTCTTTTGCCTATGACTGAGGAATGGCTTCTGTCTGGCCACTCTACCATAAAGGCATAATTGTTGGAGGGCTGCATAAATGGTTGTCCTTCTGGAAGGTGCTCTCAACTTCATACAGAAACTCTGGCGCTGTCATAGCGACAATCAGGTTCTTGGTCACCTCCCCATCCCCCAACTCTAGAGCTGTAAACATTTTTTGGTAACCTTTTCCAGAGGTGTGCCTTGACACAATCCTGTCACGGAGCTATTTGGGCATTTCCTACACCCTCGTGGCTTGGTTTTTGCTCTGACACGCACTGTCAACTGTGGGACTTTATATATACTCAGGTGTGTTCCTTTCAAAATCATGTCCAATCTTTTGAATTTATCACAGGTGGACTTCAAAGTTGTAAAAAAACCTTAAGATGATTAATGGAATCAGGATGCATCTGAGCTAAATTTTGAGTATCGTAGCACAAATGTCAGAATTGGCCCGGTTTGTCTGGGTTTATAAAGCAACTCCGGGTCAATCTTTCGTTCAGGTCTCACAGCCAAACACCACAAACAACGTATGTATGTCCACAGTATATTTTATTACAATAATTCCCAAATACAAAATTACTAAAAACATACAACTCTAAAATCATAAAAGTTCAATACAAAAGTAGCAGCAAGTGGTTTTTTGATCACCCAGTCCTTTACTGGCATCTTGAAGATATAGAGCTCTCAGTCTAGTCCGTCCTCCATGCTATTGTTGAATGACATTCCATGCGTTCCTGTCCTTAGAGCTCTTAGTTCCGGTATCCGTTACGTTCGGCCAACTGGCAGCTCCTGCGAAAGCACTTTTCTGTCCAGGTATGCTGGGATGTCAGATGACGTGCCTAGGTGAGAGGAGACAGAGATAGTATGAAAAACACAATTTAACAAATGTGTTATCTCTGTCAGTAGGCTGAATCTCCGCTATCGAAAATAGCACTTCCCTCTAGGAAGATGCTAGAGTGCGTTGTATATTGGTGACTGGCTTGGGTAAACTGGATCCCAGTCAACTCTGCCCATACGTCGTTGTAGTCACTCCAAACCCACTCTGCGTCATCTGTTTCATTTACTTCTGTCGTTTCTCGGGACCTTTCCTCCACCCGATTGTCTCTCTTTATACCCCTTTTAGTGGCATGTCTCGATTGTATTGGGATGAATGAGAGAAAGCCAGGCGATGAAATTGGCTAGGCGCAGCTGTACTCAAAGTTCAGTTCACGCTATTAATCACTGCACACGACACTCAAATATAACACTTCAAACGTCATGCAAAAATATATAAACAAGAAATCCACACATATGAACCCCAAAATATAAAAAAAACATCAGTAGCAATGCACGCCATTAAACACCCAAATCCCCAATGTACAACCCCCATAAATTATAGGCTGAAACTAAGTATTGCACCTTTGACACAAACACTCTCACATACACACTCTCAGGGGCGTGTCCAGGCGGTGGCCTGGGGTGGCAATGGCCACCACTGAAATTTGATTGGCCACCCCAGGTGCCACCCCAAAAACTCTGTGATCTGATACGCCGTTACTCAAGTAGATCAACTCAATAGAGCAGGACCATTGGCCATTGTGCAACTAAGTAAGAGCTGATCTGACGTCAGTATTATACCTTTCTCAAGTAGCATACAGAATGGTTATTCAGATTCCCGGTAAAGCCACCTTCTAGACATTCAGCGCCCCTGGAGGATCCGTAGGGACCGCGTCATATTTGAAACTAGACTGACCCACAAGCACCTGCTAACCGGTCAAACTGAACAGGTGGGTTGTCATGTTTTACTTGACTAGTATGGATTACTTTTCACTTAGCTATATCTTGTTGGTGTTTTAATAACACTTTAAAGAAGGCCGTCGACTTCCGTTTTGGGATCTAGAGTCCCGTAGCGGCTGTACTTCTTTAACAATAATATTTGTGTAAAAATCACAAAGTCTACCTGATAAAAACGTGTTACTGTATTCCCGGAGATGTCATTAATAAGAAACCAGAAAAGGTGTATTTTCTCATTTTACTTTTTTTTAGTTCTTATCATTTCTTTACTCAAAATGCTAGCGGCAAAGCGGCCACGACTTTTTACGTTAGAGGCGTTTTCTGTGTTGTTTGGTGATAGGAAGTTGGAAACGTCCTTGCTCTTTGAAAGCGATAATGATGTAGTGGGGTGTAACAAATATACTACTGATATATGTTTGGTGTTGTCTATATTTGATGCTGTGAAATGTTGGTAATATCTTTTAGATTGTAATAGCAACCCTGTCGTGATAACTTGATAGGCGAGCTGTGAAGCTCGAATGGTTGCTTGCAGAATTTAGCTGTGTAGGCGGCTAACTAGTTGAATGTTTTATCGTGTTTCTTCCGATTTTATTCATACACGCAAACTGCAATAGCTAACTAGACAACTAATTGTCCGGTTCAGTTCATATGTCAGACAATAGAAAAACTTGTCTGGCCGCAAATGTGTTTCGCTTGTGAGGCGATCAGCTGTCACTTTCACTAGCTAGCCAAGATTGGAGCCAGTATGTGCTTTGCTGAAGACGTCACTTGATCATGATGATGTCCTGCATCTCCCGACACGTACTTTCAATATCTTGAGAAGTGTGTACGTTATGCTTACTTTATGATCACGTTAGTTGTGCCTACCTCGAATGATTGCTTGCTCAATCTAGCCCAAAAAGAGAAGCAGAGTTTCCTTATGCAAACTTAGATGTTCGTTCTTGTTTCCGTCATACAGAAACAACCACCAGCGCTTGCTGAAGTTAGTTTACTATCTGGTTAGTCTATGAGGCTATTAGAGAAATTGTGTAGTGGCAAATTGGTGCTGTGCTCATAGAGGGAGAGGAGTAAGAGTGAGAGGTCAATTTTTTTTACCAGTTTCTACAAAAAGAGGCTTTAAAGTGGCTCACTGTTAAGATTGAAAGTGAGCCTCTTACACCTGGATATAACCTCACATCAACTAATGCCATATCTAGACCTTATGGTACGTCTGTTGTTACATTTGTTTTTGATAATGCTTGAATTCAGTTCTACATTACAAACAATGAACCTAATAGTCAAATCACATAAACGCATTCTCTCTATACTCCGCCCAACACAACCACTTTCTCGGCAGATGTTCTAAAGCTATAAGCACCACCTGGCTTGTACTAATCTTGATAATGTATCATTTGCAGATGTTTCACAATACAGAGCATCGGGCCCAGTGCAGCCACATTTAAAGGTATTTCCAAGAACTATGCAAGGTAACAGGAATAGGGTATTCAATGACTCTTGGTACAATTATCATCCATGGCTTGAGTACTCCCCAAAGCCAGAACTCTGCTTACTGCTTTGCTTGTCTACACGTCTTTCTGCCAAATGCCCAAGAATATGCTTTTACTTCCAAATGTGTGTACTCAAATTGGCAAAAGGCAATGTACAAAGACACTAGACTTAAAATACATGAGAAGTCAGAGGGTCATGTCAATGCCATGTTTTCATGGACTGAGCATAAGAAGGCAGTACTTACAGATGCTTCTATTGTACATGCCATTGATTTGTGTAAAAAATATTTTTGCACAGTGCTGTGTATGCATGTAAATACATTACTAGTCAAATTTAGACCCATTGTCCCATTCATTAGAATTTGTACGTGTCCAACCTTTTGCCTGGTACTGTATTTATGTAAGAAGAATATCTGGTGTATTACTTTTCAAATATTTGAATTTCAATGTCATATTTTAGATTGCCTGACGACTGTTTACTAATTAGTTCATTTGGCTAGATTAAGAGATTTGGGTAGCCAGGCAGTTTTTAGAACTACATTTGTCATCACTCAATATACGAAGTGTTTCGTTCACATAAGTTTTTCATTTGCGGATTGTATTTCAGCCTGCTTTTACAAACCTACGAACCTATGAGCAGACTAGACTTTGATTATTAAAGTTTTTACATGTATTTAATGAAGTGAAACAAATAAATACTTTGCTGATGCTAATATCATTATTTCTAAGGATGAACCTAAAAAAAGGCTACCCGACCTGCAAAGAGATGTAAGCAATACTTATCAGTAGGGAAATGAACATTATAACATCTAGCCATTAGTGCAGATTGGGAATAGACCTGCTTGAATATCTTAAAGCAGTGATTATCAAATCTCTCCTGGCGACCCCCAACTGTTCCATTTATTAGATGTATGCCGGAGCTAGAGCACCTCTATCAGCTTGTCAAACAATTGGCTGCTTGATTCGGGTGAGCTACTTCAAGGTAACTACAACATTTTGAGACGGATGGGTATTCCCAGGAAAGATTTGAGTACCACTGACTTAATGCAACATTCCTTTCATGCAATCATGGTGGAAAGTAGAATGTTGCATCTTGAAATGGCTGAGTTGGTACTGATAACACTTTCAAGTGAATTGATATGGTACAAAATATAGTACAATGATATACAATTCTGACCTTGAATGCAAACACTAACAATACATTTGGAATTGTTTTATTTGAACAGGGAAAAGATCAAATTATGAGCTGGATCCTTTAATATGTTGAACCATGACAAATCTAATTAATAAATATATCCTTCATCTATTAGGGTTTAAAATCTTATGGTCTGATGGCCCACACCTGGTGTTCCAGATCTTTAGAGAAGCAAATGTTACCCATTTGAATAGGTAAATAAACATAGAATTGTCATTTTTCGGTTCCTACAGGACTGATGGCCCACACCTGGTGTTCCAGATCTTTAGAGAACAAATGTTACCCAGGACACTGATTAACATCACCAAGGGTCTGTTGGAGACTTGGTGGGGCCAGATCTTTAGAGAAGCAAATGTTATGCAGGACCCCTGATTAACATCACTAAGGGTATGTTGAAGACTGTGGGGCCAGACGTCGAATATCCTTCCACTCTTCCTCAACAGACATTTCTCATTACACTACACCTGTTCAGGGGCTCTCTGATTCATTCCTCTGCCTTTCTATCTATCCTGCTCCATGATGAATGACATTGCCAGTGTTCATATGGTTTATATGGTTATATGCTTACCAGTTGTGGTACTACCGTGGATGGCAATCCTGTCCTGTTTATGACAGTGTTGTATAGTACATAGGCAATGCAGTGGCATTTGTGGCTCACACGATCAACACCAAGGTTGTGGGTTTGAATCCCACAGAGGATACATACAAATCAATGGCCTTAGGGTGGTGTGTGTGTGTGTGTGTGTGTGTGTGTGTGTGTGTGTGTGTGTGTGTGTGTGTGTGTGTGTGTGTGTGTGTGTGTGTGTGTGTGA
>JACXGI010001387.1:0-19598 GCA_016801175.1 Esox masquinongy
AAAATTTAGGGTAGGGGGCTCATGCTATAAGAACTGTGTGTGCTGTGATTGTGTCAGACTCTGTTGGACTGAATGCCACACTGTCTCCAGATATATCTGTATGAATAAAGATAATTGCCGGCACTGCGATTTTGTCTCCTCTTAATCTCTTCTCATTAACCAACTCGGGGAAGTACTTTAGGTCGGTACTTCAACACTGACCAGCAAAGTCAAAAAGGTATATTTCAAAAGGGATCAATCTACCAGCAACATATTATTTGAAGGTTTTAAATAAATAATAACTAGTGTAATTGTTAGCCACTGACCAATTGTATCCAATGCAGTGATTTTATTTGCAGTGTTCGGGAGTAGTAAACTACATGTAATTAAACTTGTAGTTTGGCTATTTTTGGCTACAATTTGTAATGTTTTTAATCAGACTTTGTAAAACTGAACTTGAATATATTAGGTGTCAATTAGTTATGAGTATTGATTATTGCTATTTATTAACAAATGTTCCGAGAAGTTGTTTCATGCTATTTTAGAAGTTACCTGGCTAACTGAGTAATCCTGCTTGGTGGTCTGACTGATGGACATTGTTTACAAAACCAAAGCTGACATTCCTTGCACTTTCCCATGAATAGTGGGGCATTTTTGGGGTTTATGTATGACGTGTGAGCAAGTGGGCAATAAACTCAATTGAGTGGCATTTTTTGCTGGCATGTGAGTTTTTTTTTACCATATTTTGTTAGAATTATCACATGTACATTGTCAATTTTTCTAAGTAGCTTTAGGTAACCAGAAATTGAGAAGGTAAATGTTTTTATGATGAACTTTATTTTAACAACCGTAAAACTGAAAAGTGTGACTTAATAAATGACATTGTCATAGGGTTTGGCCATCCACCATTATAAAAAGACATTTCAGTTACCTACAAGCTTGTTATGGAGCAAATATTTGGGGACCGAAGTAATTGATTTTGGTACTACAGCTGCTTTTTGGTCATAGGAGTTTTGTTTCACACTAAAAAATATGACATAATTAAGAAACAAAACAACAGTGTGGTACTACTGATGAGTGGTACAACTGGCTTGATAGCTGATTTAGTTATATTCAAGCATGCTGTATGTGCTTATATGAAAAACCTGTTATCTGTAGTTGTATGAATCTGTGCTGTGTGCTAGTTGAGGAACTTATGAAATCTAGGAGGCCACTATGTCAAGATGTACAAGTAAACATAAAGAGTAGCTTCATACACAGTGAGAAAGAAAGGTAACATTTTTGCAGTCTGCCCTGATATGATCATAATTAAATGTGTGTCTGTCAGTGAATGTGGAAAAACCTAGATCATCCCACTGCCAAATGCATATAAACTGGATTAAAGGTCCATTCAGCAGTTGTTTATTTTCTACTCCTATGCATTTGTAAATATGTTAAAAATATATTTATTTCCTGTCTGTCTGGGGCTTTCAATCCTTTTACTTTTAACAAAATGGGTAGCAATACAAAATAAAATCAATACTAAATGTTTCATCTGACTTTTTTCCATACACACAATACATACGGAAGTGCTGTATCTGATTGATTTATAGATATTTCCATTAATACTCTAACTGATAGTTATTTAATAGTATTAGAGTATACAGCTTCATAATGTTTTGACAGTAATTAAGGTTACAGTTTCAGTAAAAAAAACAAATCTTCAATATGCAGTGCATAATAGAATTTCATTGACATGAATACTTAGTATATACAAGATGAATCTCAAAAAAGTTACTTCTACAAGTATTACGACTGTTTTGTCTGTGCAATGGAAGGTAACTTACATCCTACTCCAGTATGAATGTATACAATTTTTTTTTCCTATTTTGTAGTATACTTAAAAGTTTAAAGTGTTAAATGAGTAAACAATTTTCTAAGAGTACTTCTTGAAAGTATTTAAAAAATAAACTAAATGTGTACTATCCATTTTTTAGTATACTTATAGTGTACTTTAATAAACTTTTTTTTGGTAAGGGAGATTGTGACAGTGACAGGGGTTTCTGTCATAGCAGGATCAGACAGCCAAGGAGAAAAGTGAGCTGAGGTGAAATGTTGCTGCATAGCAGTAGTCTATAAAAGTGGATTAACTTAAACAAAATGATTTATGTTATAATGTGTAGCCCATATCTTGAATGTTCATATTTATTAGCAGAACCAGAAAGGTGTTGAGTCGACCAGTGTAGTCATGCCAGAGAGTTCTGGTGGAGCTTGGGAGGTGAGGTTGTGAAATTCATGTAACTTTTTACTAAGAGCACACATCACAGACAATTATCTTAACTAAGTACTATTAAATGAAATTGCTGAAGGCAGTATTTTTCATGTTTATTCAAGCAGAATCAAAGAGATGTTGTGTGCATCAGTGCACATACACCATATGACCAAAAATATGTGGACCCTTGACCATCACACCTACATGAGCTTGTTGAACATCCCATTCCCAAACCATGGGCATTCGCAAAAAAATGTGTCCCTCACATTTTAAATCAAACCTACTTCCCTGGTTTAGTTTGCTGCGTTAACTGTTTTGGGAGCAGTTACCTGAGTTTGGAGAAATGTGTCAAATCGATAAAAAAACTAATACCCAATCATGGGAAAAATAATACTCAATCATGTTACTGACCTGTTGCCTATTGACCTAATTAGTTGTGTGATATTCCACCAGGTTCAGTCTTTTTTAGCATTAAACAACTTCCAGTCTTTTGTTGCCTCCGTCCCAACCTTTTTGAAACGTGTTGCTGGCATCAAATTCAAACTGGGCATATATTTTTCAAGAAACAATAAAATGTCTCAGTTTCAACATTTGATATGTGGTCTTTGTACTATTTTCTATTGAATATAGGATTTAAATTATTTGCAAATCATTGCATTCTGTCTTTATTTACATTTTAAATTTTTTGGGAACAGGGTTGTATATGTGTTATAAATACATTTTTATATTTTTGGGTGGCCAGGATCAAACTTTATGTTAAATAAAGTTATTCTTTACTGGCTTTGTTGGTGGATTCTTTTTGTTTTCCTACATAAATCTTACATTTTGATGAGAGAGTTTAATTTTTCTACACGCAGTGTTTTCTTAATGCTCAGTGTGAGCAACATATATGTTTGTGTGCATGATTCTGACCCAACATTTGATTTTGATGGCTGTATGTATAGTTTTTTATGCCAGAATTCCATTTTTCCCTGTATGTGCAAGGTTTTGGAGATGTGACAGGTTTGGCTGTTGTGATAGTCCAGCTTCCCTCATTGTCAAGTGCAAGAACATGGTCAAGTAATGTGTCACAGATCACATTCCTTGTCGACCTTCTCAAGTCCTTAATCTACCTGTACCGCTCTCCATGAGGTTATCCATTGTACCAAACTCATAGGAGCTTACCTGTAGCCCTTTTTATTCCTGTCAACATTCCAATTGTTGTTGACAAGTTGTGCCTGTAAGTGTTCAGACCTTGACAACTGTGTTGAGAGTGGTAGAATTGTGATGATTTGTGAGTTGAGTGGGATATTGGCAGTCTTTCCTACATGACATCATAGTGACAATTGTGCTTTACAAAGGCAGTTGTGAGTAGGGAAATGTGTGAAAACAGGTGAATAGTGCTAATAGGTTGGGGTAAATGGTCTTCATCCTGGATCTTTACAAGATACAGGAGGAAGACAGCCTAGGATACAAGATGGCCTTGGATAAAACTGGTTCCCAAATGGCAGCCCTGCCATGAATTCCAGCTTTGTGAAGCTCACAATTCATAGTTTTTGTCGAGACTGGGTTACAGAGCTGCTGTGTCTGTCTATACCTGCCTGTCAGCTCCAATGCAGTCTGCCCATGCTCAGCATATGCTATCAAGATTTTTGAGACTGTTCCACATGACAGATTAAATCATTTTGCAGTTTTTGTGAACGATGCACTTGCAATTTGGTCACCGACTATTTGGCCTGTTTGGTACTCTGTTGCCCATGTTGCTTTGAAAACTGAAATAGCAAAGTGTTAATTTTCAGACCTCTCATAGCTGACCCATATGAAATGCTCATTGGCAATCAACCTTATGTCACTTTTGCAGCTACATCTGTAATTAGTAATTTAGTTACTTCAAAGTTACCGTCATTTTCCATGTGGCATAACCATTATTTTGTCCACCCCCTTTGGAACCAGTTTTAGTGTGTTAGCAATTGTGAAAAACTGTAATTAGACCTAGGACACCCAGTGCAGTTAACAAGGTAGAAGACAAAATCAGATGTGTTCATTACCAGGACCCTTTATTTGCTTCCTACCCTTGATTTGCATTATTCTGAGCAATCCTTGTTTGCTTTTGATGTTTACTCTGAGCAAAACAAGATGCATTGAATACATGAACTTATAATGATGGTTATTCCCATCAGTATCTCCATCGATCCCAGACAAGTTCAACCTTCATAGTTCTTCAAATGTTCCTCTGACACTTCCCTACAACAATTGGGTTTACACATTTAGCCTAATCTGAGTTTTTTCACTAATTTATATTTTGACCAATCCGATTAGATCTTTTCACTTCAGATTTTGTTTCACAGCTGATTTGATAGGTTTACAGACTGATTTGTCAAAAATAAGATCTGAATTCTTCTGCCTATGGAAACACAGCCGGAAAGGAAAATAAATCTCTCAGAATTGTTTTTGTCTGAAACATCTGCAGCCTGCAAGCTTCAAAGCCAAAGAGCCCATCCTGTGTCCAGTTGTAACAATTTATAGCCCTACCCATCATTTTTTCCCCCCATGTCCTCTGGTGCTAGGTCCTTTTTGAGAGTCGGACATCTTGCTGATTGCAGTTGTGCCCAGTCACTGGCTTTTAAAAGGCAGAGAGCATTTAGGAAATATTCTGCCCTCCAAAGAAGTCTTACAATGTTCAGGGGAAAGGTGTGATAATGTAAAGCTCTGCTCTATTTTTATCAAGGGTGCCTACAGAAATTGAAATGGATGCTGAGAGGTTGAGATGCAACAGGTTTGGGTGAATTATGTGGATTGTGAAATTGAAGATTTAGAACAAGTCAGGGAGACTCAGTATATCAAAAAATACAGGATTTAACCAGGACTAACCAGTGTCACTGTTTTTGTACATTTGCTTGAGAATACAATTTCATGAAAGCGTTATTGACAAACCTGAAAGAAGCACTACTAGTAAAACATAAATATTTATGTTACCGTTTTTTCTGAATGCTTAAACTTGAAGCACAATCTCTGAAACCAATAACTCTTGTAGCCAATGCACTTACCAAGTGTGCCACGTTCTCTGCTTTACACTCAGTTTGTAATTTTTTAACACACTTTTTGTAAAACTGTAAACACAACTCAGTTTTACACTCAGTTTTCAATTTAATAACACACTTCTAGCAAATCTGTAAACACACAAATCAGAGCTTGAGCACAACAAATAGGCCACAGGTACACATTATCCAATTTCTAGACACCCTCCACAACACACCAATCCCTAATGACCAGAGGCCAGAGCAGCCCAGGTATGTTATCATCTGGGACAATGGTAGTTTCCACCGGCTGTTGTGGTCTGCAATTGGTTCACAGGTCACCCACTTTTCATTGCACACATTCTCTCCCCATACACTCCGTTCTTGAATCCTATTGAATAATTCTTCTCTACATGGTGTTGGAAGGTGTATGATCGCCAGCCCCACCAACACATCCCGCTTCTACAATCAGGGGTCACGCTAGGCCTGGATATGGCACTGCAGGCAATACTTTCCACACTGCCTACAGTAGCTCAACATTACATGTGATGTGGATGAAGTTTTATGGCCAGACCCACAAAGAAGAGATGTAGCCAATTTTTTTTTCTGATTTTGATTGGGGATTTTACATGTTGGTGACAGAGGAGTGACACTTTTAGACAAGTTGAGATCACTTATTGATAACAGCTTGTTTTTTGAAAGAACTATGCATTTCAATGCATTGATCTTTAATAGTGCACATTTAAAAAATAGGTGCTTCTTTGTCCTGCTTGGTTGTGAGGGTGGTTGTTGATATGGAATTCAAATGCAGTTGTTACACATTACCAGCAGGGGGAAACAAAAGCCTAGACTATTTGCTTGTGTAAGAATTCTGGTCACACAGCTATAGACAGTAAGTTAGAGCAATGACCTAGCAAGCTGTATTTCCCATTTCGTGTGTTATTTATTCTCATGAAAATTATCATATATGGAAGTCCACAATGATCCAATATAATAAATATTGGCACACCATTTGTTTTGAGAAAACAAAAGCTATCACTCTGATAAACAGGTTTAGACAGAAGTTGTTTAGGCATTTAATACCATTTCCAGGACAGTGACTTTATTATACATTCTTAATAATTTTGTCCACATCCATCTTTAAGGGTTTAAATCTTATCCAAACCAGCACACATGCAAGACAGGAGACTTGAAAAATAATTTCCTTTTTCTTTAATTAAAACCATACAAACATTTGCGGTCTGTTATAAAAGAGCAAAGTGGCTCTTCTGGTAAACGGGCAGTGCTGGGCACTCCGCCCACCAGTCTGAGCCAAATCTGCTTGGACTAGAACCAACCCGGGTCTGGGAATCCCTGTTGTAAGAGTCATTTCTTTATTGGCCCCTTGTGCCTCATCCTCATATCTGAGCTAAACCTACAGAAAGAGTAATGTATTTACATGTAAGTATAAAAAAGGCAAGAAAATGAAGAAAACAATTATAAAAAAGGAAGTCTAATGCATTTCACACATCTCAACCTTTTTGATAATCCTTTTTTTTATGTAAATGTGTATGTAAATTGTACAGGTCTTACAACACGTCTTTTTTGTGACTAACATGGGAAGATTGGCAGTGATCTTTTTTCTTTTCTGACAGGCAGATTTTAAGGCACATACCTCATGGCCATTCCCTCCGGTCCTTTCACGAAGGAATGAGTTCTTACCTCTTTCAAAACAAAATGACTGATGCACAACTACAAAAAGACAAAAAGTACCAAAAAACATCTAAACAATTCTGTACCTCATAGTTTTTGCCACTGAAGAATATAGGAAACTATTTAATATACTGTACACTGTGTTGTGGGACTTCAAGATGATACTAACACTGTTTGAAGAGTCGCTGCACTTCCTAGTGGCAGGAATTACTGTGTTGTAGTATACTCCTTTGGAGAATAGAATATGGTTGATCCATTACAAATGTCTAATAGACATTACAAGAATCTAATTTCGAAAATGCTCAAATACAATGGTGGATATAAACCACAAAAACATACAAATGGTACCCTTTATATATCAGTAAATCGTGTGCTACCCTTAGAATTAATGGTTGATTGAAACAAAATGTTTTTAAAATGAATTGTACTGCTTTGCAAGTGCTGATTTTAACAGAAAAAATAAAACATTATTATATATATACACCTGTGAGTAACATTACAGATGATTTAATCATGCCATTGGTGTATGAACTAAACTGCTATGTTATGTTTGGGAATTTTAAGACTTTGAAGTGTGGTATTTTAACACATTTACTCAACATTATTTCCACCATACTCTGTCAAACACACCAGCAATTGGTAAGAATTGATATACACAGTGAAACACTAACACTTACATATTTGCAAAATAACATACTAACAAAATGATGATAGCAAAGGTGTAAATATCATTGTAAAAACAAGTAAATACTGTATAGAAAGACAACACAAGGGTCTTTTTTCATTGATTTGGCCTTTGCCTTGCCATGACCCGATGACATGAGGATTTATATGAGGCATCCGTTGCACCAAAATGGTAAATGGCACATCCAATAGGATTATAAACTTGGCACATGGACTAGTCTATGTACTTATAAAGACAGTGTTTATGTTTGACCTTGAATACAACATGCATTTATATCAACAGTGTACAGTAAAAAAAAACTGTGACGATACACAGAATACTGTTTCAAAAGGACGAACCCACAGAGGCCACCAAAGGCCTCTTGCTTACCATCATAAAGTACTACAAAGGGAAGGGCTTCCAAAAATAGCCTTCATTCCACAAAAGGAATATATCTATATATCTATACATACTTTGACACATCTCCTGCCTTGGAAGAGACGGGATGGCAGTTTTACAAAATAAATCTGTTTGGCAACAAATCTGTTTCTGGTAACACTTATGTAAGTATAATAAATTGTCATAATTTGTTGCTTTGTAATAAGTGTTGCTGTCTTTGATCTGTACTCAGTTCCTTACATTAATCCTTTTAATCCTTTTTTATCTCCATGACTTTTAACCCACACAGTGGTGTAGTCGGGGGTAAATACAGTGCACCTGCCTTTTTGCTTTTACACGACCCACTTTTTCTGGAGAAACGCATTGAAAATACAGGGAGCTAAACTTCATCACCAGAAATGGCCATCCGTTTACCCACAGACAACTACACCATTGATCTCTCAGGAGAGAAGGAGGGAGGGCATTAGTTACTGCATGATGGCCAGGAACTTACTCTCTTCTGCAAGGGTTGTGAGCAGGGAGCTCATGTCTCCAATGGCCATGTTACTGAGGTTGGAGGGAACCATTCCGTTCGCGCTATGAAAGGTAGCGGACGCCCGGGGGGTGGTGAGACGGGACGAGGTCCGTGACAGACCCTGAAACATGGAAGGGCTAATCACCCCCGACACCAGACTCCCCTGGTCAAAGCCCAGCCCCACGTCCTCCAGCATGGCCCCGAAATCCAGTGCCACTACGTCGTCTAGCACATCAGCTGACCTGCACGCACCACTGTCTACTGTGCTGGTCACTTGGTCGGCACCCGGGGAGAGAAGAGAGGCTGGGACCGAGTCCTGCCCAACCTGCTCCGTCATGTTCTCTAGCAGACACTGCTCCTCCGGGGGAGAGATGGAAGACACCTTGGTATCCCCAGGGTCAAAGCGTTGGTCCAGGTATCCCTGGTCGGGAGTCTCCAGTTTCAGGCCGGACACCTGGTGGGCCAGGGAGCAGTGACTTGCTTGGTTCCTCAGGTTCTGTTGGGCAAGGTTCTGCTGGGTGAGGTTGGCATGGCGTTCATTGTTGGTGTTTTGTTGTTGATGCTCTGTGCACTGTGGCGTTCTAGCCGGGTGTCTGTAGCTGCTGTTGGTCTGCTGCAGGTGGAGTGCTGGGGCCTGAGGGTGGTGGAGCGCCGGGGCCTGGGGGTGGTGGAGCGCCGGGGCCTGGGAGAGGCTGTCCATGGAGACCCGGCTAAGGAGCAGGTTGTTTCCGGTCTGCCGGGAGGTTCCATGAGTCTGGTTCTGGTACTGCTGCTGGCCATAGCCCTGGGGCAAAGGCCCTACAGAGATCTGGGAGAAGTCTGGCCGCGAAAAAGCATTAAAAGGGTGATGGACGTTCCCTCTCATTTCCATGCAGGAGTGGGTGGTCGACTCTAATTTTACGTCGTCATTGACTCTGCACTGTGGCTGAAGTTGGGGATGGCCAACACCTTGCTGGGTGCAGTGTTGGATCTGGAAGTCTCTGGTGAAGGGTTGATGCTGCTGCACCACCATGTTCCCAAACCGTCCAAACCGAGTGCCAGCTGTTGCTTGTTGCTGCTCTGACGTGGCCCAGCGGCTACACCTCTGCTGGGCCTGGCCCTGCCTCTGCGGGGACCTCTCAGCGCTTCCGGAGCTCACCTCGTTCCACTGAATGGGCATGCCGTCTTTACTGGGGCTCTCTTGCTCAAGTCCCTGGGACTGCCGGAGGCTGAGGAAGCACTGGTCCAACACCGGGCCCTGGTCTTGCAACTCCCCCCCAGAAAGGTGTCCATTTTCCCCAGCTCCGTGGTTCTCCAGATTATTGTTATAGGAGCCCGTCTGGTCCTGGGAGTGGAGGTACTGCACAAGGTCGTCCGGCAGCATGTCCTCATCGCCCAGCGACAGGGTACCCTCCTGTTCCATGGCCAGAGCCTCTAGGGCTGCATGCTCCATGATACTAGGGGGGCAGGGAGAGTGGAGGCTTCCCCGCTGGATGTTACCCTCAGAGCGCGTGTAGTTCTGCAGGCTGAAGCTGCGACCCTCTGCTGTAGGATGCTGGAGTGGGGGCAGAGGGTGGATGTCATTGAGGCTGCTAAAGCGTTGGACTTGGGGAAGCCCGAAGAACTCCAAGTGAGCATGCTGAGTGTGGGTGCGCACGGGGTCACTGGCTCTCCGGTCCGAGCCATTCCCTGGGCCTTCGCCCGGATAAAGGATCCGTCGGCGGTTATCTCGGCTTCCGCTGTGGACCCCATAACCGTTGGTGGTGCTTCCGTCGCTGCAGCGGCGCGGCCTGACCAGCGGGGGCAGTGCATGGTTGCTCCCACCGCTGTCTTGGCCCTCGACCATCATGGCCATGCGGGTCTTCAGGCTCATGTGCTCCATGTATGGCAGCGGTGTTGGGGGCGGGCCGCCTGTGGCAGCAGCGTACTTTGCCTTGAGGTGGTAGTGCTGTGCCGGTGTAAGATTGAGCATCCCCTTGGAGCCTCCGCCAATTCCCGCCCACCCTCCACTCACAAATACGCCCCCACCGGCTCCGCCGCACTGACTGGCCTCACTAGAGCGGCGCGAGGCATCCGTTGAGATGGGGTCGTAGGAGTCGGTGGAGCTAAGGTTGTGGTGGCGGCGGTGGTGACCCGGGGTGTTGGTCGCTTCGCTCTGGGAGGCCTGGCTGGAGCGCCGTGATGAGAAGCATGGCGAGATGCCCGAGGATCGGCGGCTGCTGCTCAGGTAGGCTGAGCTAGTGGCACTGCCGCTGCTGTCTCGCCGGTCATGGCGCTCAATGCCGCGGAGTAGACTGAGGACCGTCAGCTCTGTGCTGCCCAGCTCCGGACGAGGGGGAGGCAGGGGATGGGCTAACCTCCCCAGGCATGGACCTGTGTAAACAGAGAGAAAGAAAAGGAAACCGATAGAAAGATGAGCACAATATAAATGAAAGATCCCTCAGACAGATCCAACCGTTCCACAAACACAACTGGCACAGTTCGGCCATGAAATTCTATTATATGCTCAAATCCCTGATATGATATATCATGTGATATGGGGTTGATACTGATTTCCAGTGGAACAGAGAATTTGATTCATTTGTTACACTTGTGCATTCAAGCCCAATCTTTGGTGCAAGGAAAGGCGTCATTTCAAGTAATCAACCTGCATTCTGTTGAGACATCCAGAGTTTTTTTGCAAACGAGTACTAGTATCAATATTATTTTACAAATCTATTTCCTTCATGTCGTCCCGGGACATTTAATACTGATATTGAATGCCTGGGGAGATCAGCGTAAAACAAACTTTTCTCCCTAACTAGCTATGCCCCACAAAGAAGATACTGTTATTCGAGTGCAAATTTTGGCTTTAGAGGACCAGGAGTGGAGCATGATGGATCCTTACCCTTCCCTAAGATGACAGGCAGCACGGTTGGGCCCTTGGGGGGCGGCGTAGGGGACAAGGAGCCCAACCTGGGGGCCCCTCCTCCGTTCACCTGCTTTAGCCTCTCCATCTTCATGTGCTCCATCCACCTCATGGGCCGGCCAATGTTCCTCCTCGCCTGCAGCGCGAGGGTGGCTGCAGTGGCCGTTGACACTGTGGAATCCATGACGGGGGCATCGCAGGCGCCCAGACCTTCCTCCTCCTCCTCATCCTCCTCCTCATCCTCCAGCTCTCCGTCCTCCTCGCCCAGCCCCTCGCCCGGTCCCACCACCCCTCCCCTCACAGCAAGCTGGACTCCACGGCCTGGATAGGCGCTGATGGGGGACTGGTCACTGCTGCATGTAGACTGACTGCCAGGGCTTGGCTGAGACGTCTGGTGGGGAGAATGGGGGAGAGAACAACAGGGCTCGATAATTAACGAGTTCATAAGACACATTGAGGACTCATACATTTCTTCAACGGTCTAAGGTATGTGATCAAAACACACAATGGTACCATGCGATCGATGACACTTCCCAGGACATGATCTCCACAGGGGTACACAATAAAGACATTCGTCAAGTTAACGTATTACCCCATCATCAGCAAATTTTGCTTTCAAATGTTCTGGCCAGAGAACAAGTAGAGGTTTATTCAGCTGTTATTACAGCAGTTCATGTTAACACAGAAAAGCGTTACTCTGCGTGGTATTCCCTTCCAGTGTCTCCCTTTTTGTAAACAATGTGAAGTGAATTATGGAAGTGTGAGTAACGCTCTCATCCAATGGACTGGTCCAGACTCCATAAAAACACCCCTGAAGAGGCAGAAGGGTTTGGGCCATTTTCAGCAGAAAGGTAGGGGGTGGACAAAGGCTTCTGTTTATTTTGATTTGACCCAAAATGGAGATAATTGAAAAGAAAAATTGTCTGTTTCTTTGGCTCAGCGCAGAAGTGCAAAGTAAGACTTTCCTTCCCAGTACTTTGAAGGGGCCAAGTCTGCCCTCCTGGTTTCATATATGAGTAATGTGGGTGTTCTGTCAATCCACAATCTGTTGTTGAAAGCTGCACTTTGTCAGACATTGTTCTCCCAAATTTAGACAATTGTTTGAAAAACAGTTTGGTTTTATACTTAATATTAGACTGACATTTAAAATACAGCTCCGGAAAAAATTAAGAGACCACTGCACCTTTTTCTTTCCTTTCCAAAAAAGTTGAAAAGGAAAGTTTTGAGTGAGGAACAGAAGCGTTCAATTTGCAGTGGTCTCTTAATTTTTTCCGGAGCTGTATATTATTGTAAGGTGACATTGGTTTCACGTTGAGAAATAGTAAGAAAAAAATGAAATATATTAATTAATGTTTGGTAGAGCCACCTTTCGCTGCAATAACTTTCGTACATACCAGGATTGCACACAGTGTCTGAGTGACTTTGGTCCATTCTTTTTGGCAGATATACTCCAGGTTGTTCAGATTGGTTGGACGATGCTTGTGGACAGCAATTTCCAAATACCACCACAGATTCTCAACAGGATTGTGATCAGGACTTTTACAATGCCATTGTATGACATTTACCTTTTTTGTTCTTGAGCTACTCCATGTTGCTTTGGCCTTGACCTTATGCTTGAGATTTGTTCTGAAAGGTAAATTGCCTACCACCCTTCAGTTTTTTAGCGGACTGAAGTAAAGGGTTGAATTATCTTGCAGTATTTACCTGTACTTTGCTCCATCCATCCTCCCTTGGTTAACAAGATGCCCAATCACTGCTGATAAGAAGCATCCCCACTGCATGATGCTGCCACCACCTTACTTCACTGTCGGGATGGTGTGGGTACTTTAGGTATATGTTTGACTACTTTCTTGCCACGCTCCAATATAGTCCAGTTTCATGTAAGGCTCTTGATATGGTTGACTGGAACACCATTATTCCACTCCCAGCCATTAAACTCTGTGATTGTTGGCCTCTGTGTCTTTTCTCATGAGTCTCTTTTGTGTTTGAGTGGTGGGTTTTGAGGTATAGCCTTTTCTTGGCAGTGCCTGGTTGGTGTGATGCAGCTTTCATGTTTGGATTATTGATACAACTGTGCTCACTGGCATATCCAGACACTTGGATATTATTTTATACCGTTCTCCTTCATAGAGTATTTTTTTTCATCTGTGTCTTGGAGCTTCTAGAGCACAGGGGTTAAATACCTATGCAGGTAACCTTTTAGTTTGTATTTTCTTACAAATATTTCCCAACATAAAACCAATATCACCTTACAGTAAATGATTTTCTGTGTCACTGTTGTAACCAAATTATCAAACAAAATGTCAGTGTACCATTTGTAATTCAGGGGTCTGAATACTTTTGCAAGACCCTGTATCTATACTTTCTTTAAAAAGCACTATTTTCAGGCATTTTTATGCTTTATTGATACATGCAGTATCGAGTTACCCAGAATTCAGGTGTGGCGTAGGGTGCAGCACTGTACCACCCTATGCCACAGTTTCATGAAAAGAGGGGGATTTTTTTTACTAAAAACTTAAAATGGATTTGACTATGGACAACTTTGTAAAGACAACCAATGAGCAAAATGACGATGCCGCATGGGAGAGGAAAACAACAAATAGACTGATGTTGGGTGAAATGATAACAAGGTGAGTGAATAAGGAGTGTTTTTACAAATGCGATACGCCAACATGAAAGAAAGCCTATCTCACCTGATCACCCACTGTCCATAGAAATAGAGAGGGAGAGAGAGTAAAGCGCAAGGCATGGGACAAAAGAAAACATTCATTCATGTTAGGGTTATTTGTTACAGGTTAGTTGGCTTACACACACACACACACACACACACATCAACTTCAAATGCAGTTAATATAGACAGGGCATTGTTAGAAAATATTAGGTTGACATTTCAGCTGGGCTGATATTGCAAGTTATAGAATTACTAGTACTGGCATCCCCATTGAATGAAATGTTCCGTGATGGGTGGGCTGGCGATTTATATTTCTTACATTGTTTATACAAGTTATTCTCATTTGAGGTAAAATCTATTTTCAGGGAGACCTGTTCCTGTGTTTGGGTGAGACCTAATGAGAGTTGGGCTCACCATGGGCTTCTCCGTCTTGATGGATTTGACCTGCAGACATTCGTCCTGTTTCGAGGTAGTGTGGTTGTACTCCCTTTGGTCTGCATAAGCTCCCAGCTGACCCGGCGACCTCCCCTGTCCATTGCCCCCCTCCCGGGGCTGCGGCGGGGGGCGTGGGTATGCGTCGCCACGCTGCTTCTTAGTAACATGTGCCTCAGGCCCATGCACTGTCTTAACGTGCTTGCGTAGGGAGCTGGGGTCCGTGTATCGTTTAGTGCAGCCGGGGATCTTACACACGTAAGGTTTCTGGAATATAGAACACAGTATGATGCACTTTATAAAGGTATGCTGTTTTATTTCATTCTATGTTCTCTAAGGAAGTATTGACAAAATAGTTCTGTATCTAACTGCCAAAAGCAAACAACAACATACTTATTTATATTTTTAATTTTACTTTGTTTTACCTGGTAAGCCAATTGAAAACACATTCTTACTTGCAGCAATACCACAGTAAGGGTCGGATTCGCAGACACGGTTTAAGCCTAGTCCAGGACAAAAAGAATAAGCTTAATGGAGATTTGTGTTGAACTTGATTTAAGTCCTAGACTAGGCTTAATCCATGTCTGTGGATGACTTGTAAGCATGTATGTGTGCACCAGGGCTTCTGTTAGCCAGCTATATTCGGCTTCTGACAGATAAAAGAAAATGAAAAGCAAGTAACATTATTGTCTGCTGACCAAATTGTTTCCAAAACATCCAAACTGAAGTCCTCATAAGGGACTTCAGTGAAGTGTACCCTGACTGGCCAAAACTGTCAAAGATTGCCTTGACTATCCTGATTTACAATGTGCCCCATCAAGAGGGGATTCTGTCCAAAAACGAATGAAGATGGCCTGCCTTCAGGAGGAACACCAAACCAGGCTAATGGGCATCGCAAGCTACTCAAAGGAATTGGGCAGTTTCGATTTTCCAACAGCACTAGCTCACTTTAGGCAGGCCAAGATCCACCACAGATGCAAACATGCTCTGCTGATATGCCAAACAAAGCACTCATCGTCTCCCATTGCATGCTTTTCATAACACCAGCTGCGTTAAGGTCCAGCTCGTAAAACACTTGGGGCTAACCAAAAAGCATCCCAGTACCCATCTTTTGCTGCCCCTGGTTTTGAGGCAATTGCTGGGTTGTTTTTCAACTGGGCCAAATAACTGCCTACGCAGACCTTGACAAAATAAATGATATTGGCTTACGCAAATGGCTGTTTTGTTATTCATTAGGCTGATTTAAAACAGGCTGTATTAATTACTGTGTAGGCTATAGGTGCATTTCTCTATTAAAACAGTTATGCTATAGCAGTGAAGAAGCAATGGGAAATGTTTTACTGTCCAATAAAACTTGTGATGTAATAAAACATAGTTTTTTAATTTATTTTATCGGATAAACGTCTTGGCTAACATTTGAAAACAGTTACATAGAACTAATAGCATTTTAATTACTTCAAAGTGCTTTAGGCTAAATGTGTCCCGTACAATTCTCAGATGTTCGGGAAAATGAAATGCTGCTGGTCACATTGTCCAGTGACAAATTTTCCTAATGGAAACCTTGGTGTGCACGTGAACATGTGTTTGTGTGTGGAAGCGAACCTCATTGGAGTGTGTGCGGTTCTGGTGCTTGGCTCTGTCAGAGGCGTTGGAAAAGGCTTTGTTGCAGCCCTCGTGTTCACAAACGTAAGGCTTCTCTCCAGTGTGGGAGCGCAGGTGGGTCTTTAAGTTCTCCAAACGAGAGTAGGCCTTGGGACAGCCCTCAAACTGTACACGTAATAACAACAAGAAAGGGAGAAGGAAGATAAGGAGAAGGTGGAAAAAGCAAAAACAGCTCAATTCATCCTTGCACTTAACTGCCTCAAAAATAGAATTGATCATTAAACAACAATCTCTTGATCCCCATCTCTACTATAAGCCCATGGATGTTCTTTGTGGAAGAATTGCACTATGAAGTGTGCCCTACAAATATAGTTTGATGCGATTATGGGGAGCGTTCTTACCGTGCACCGGTGAGGTTTCTCGCCTGTGTGTCTCCTCATGTGGACCACCAGCATGTACTGGGCCTTGAAGGGCTTCTGCTCCCGTGAACAGTCCTCCCAGCGACACACAAACTCCTTTTTCTCCCCGTGAATGTGGTCATTGTTGATGTGCTGAGGGGAAACAAGAGGTCCATCATGGGTCCATTTGGATTCAATGCGATTTGATTCGATGGATTCATCATAAATCCAGGGAGTCATTATGGAAAAAATTTTCATCATGATTCAATGATTTATTGTTGTTCAGCTGATACATTACAAATAACCTGATTCAGAAAGATTCCACTGATTCATGACTTATTTTAGTCAACAGCATTCTGTACAGAAGGGTCTCTAACCATGTGTGTAGTTACTTGTAAGAACCACAAGGGGGCTTAGCGAACCAAAATTGGTGCCAGAGGAAGCAGCTTGAAGCAAACAATAGCAGCTTGAAGCAAAAATTGTTGCAGTCATCCTTTGTGAAAATGAGTGGACTGAGTTGTCTAAAATGGGTAAAATGTTATAATTTTGTTGGTAAATAGTGGGAAGGTCATGAGACTTCACAGAGATTTTACAAAGTATTGTGCAAAGTCCAGTTAATTTCAACTGAAGTTTCGTCCTCATTATCTTATTTTTTTCCAGTGTTCTTTTCAAAGTTATCTTCATTTTTTTTTTTCATTTTTTTTTTTCACTTTCCATTTGTGACTATACATTTCCTATTGTTTTATATTCACTTTCTTTATTCCCTTTTCTCCCGTCCATATTTCTTACTCCGAGGAGTAAAGGGAGTCTTGTGAGTCTCAGTGTCCGATCTGAACAGGCTTTTCAAATAAAACCCTGTCACTTCCCATCACATGGGCCTCCTGCCCCTCCGTGACAAGTGCTGACAGTTGTGCTGCCGTGGCAACTTCCAATCTGAGGCTTAGGGGGGCGGGAGGAGGGGAAGTGTGGTGGGGGGGTTAGGTTATGTGGCTAGAAAATCCAAAGTTCACTCAAAGCATCTCAAATGCTGGGGCTTTGCAACCCCAGTGAAGCATTATACTGCATCTAGGGAGCGCAGACACCCTGTTTTCTTTGTCACTCCCCCTATCTCTCACTGTCTTAACAATCTGTCAGGTAAAAAGGAATAAGTGGTGGCATTCAATGGGTAAAGGGGGATGATAGAGGAATAATGAAACCGAGAGAGAGAGAGAAAGCACACAGACACGGAATCCTCCAGGGATGAAGTCAACATCTGGCCCTCGGACAAAGAAAACATTGTAGTGTGGTGGCCTCTGAAGGGCCTTTCCGAGAGCAATTTAAACCCAGGGAGACAGACACAATATCCTGACCAAAAGGAACCCGTCTTATTACATTCCTGAGCAGAGAGGGGGAGCAAGACCTCTGCCTTATGGGGGAAATGGATGAGGGGGCTGTGCCTCAGGGGGGAAATGTGGGGAGAGCGAAAGAGGGTGAGAGACCTCTGCCTTTTGGGGGACACTGGAGTGATACTAAAGACTTGACCTTGAGAGGTCTTAATTCTATTTAAGAAACAAATCATTGTTGGAGTACATGTTTTTTTATTTAAAGAGATAGGAAAGAAAAAGGATTGAATGGGGTGGCGGATAACAAGAGGGTGTCAGTGAGGGTTTGGGGGGGTCCCATTTCACTTCATGACACAAAGGCAGCCTCGGGGTCTGAAGCACGGGGCCTCTTCAAAAACTAGTGATGAAAAACCTGCATACTTAGAAAGGCACTTTCAAGAAGTCATGTGGCGGTGTGTGAGTGCGTGTTTGTCTGTGCTTGTATGTGTGTGTGTATTTGCCTGCATGCCTATGACAAACTGGTAGCGTGTCACTGGCCATGCACCTCCAGGTGCAATGGTCCCCGTACAAAGGTGGCATTGTCCCAAGCCAGGAGCGCGTCCCTCTGACCAGCCAATGACCAAACATATAGGCCAATGGGGTCCTGACCAGGGCACCGTCTCATCCCTTTGTTCACATCAAAGGAGGGCATGTACCCCGAAAACATATGACACCTTATGAAGTCTGACCCAATGGACCCTCTCAGATTAACTAAGCCCGTTTTATAGTACGAGCCGGACGTGTCTTATACAGCCGCTAAAAAAGAACAAGCGCACTAAAAAACAGCATCTTTTGGACAGCCAAGTGTACTTGACTTCCCTCCTTGATTCTGTCTCACTTTCTCACATACACACACACATAGAGCATGGAACCACATCGATATGTCAGTCAGCGCGGTCGTTAAGTTCTGGCTTCGATTGAGTTTATGTATCAACAAAGGGCCTCCATTCATTTCCAGCTGACACGTTTTAATAAAATAAAACAATTCAAGAAGAGGAAACGATTAGGGAGTCGAGCCGTCCGTTTCCCTCGGATTGATGTCCCCTTCTCCGCGTTCCGAAGGGGAAAATGGCTCCTCTCCTATGATGCCCTCTGTCTCCGCGAGGGAACCCCTGTGGCATGCGATCAGTCTGCGCCACGCACCGTTCGATATCCGCCGGCTGAGAGCGATGGGAGGGATGAGAGCGCTCCAATGTTGCTACGCTGTTGGCACGCGCTCTCGAGCCCCCACTGTCCCCCCCCATCCCTCCCGCCAGCCCCGTACAAATGACTAGGGGCAGCTGACGATTGTGATGCATAGGCTACCGCGCTGACAGAGGGACCCGGGTCAAAGACGATCCTTAATGGTCATGATTTAATGGCAAATTGTATCAAATCAATAATCTCTATGCTGAGCGGATGGAGCGACGGTCCGCATTGGCCCCCTGCGTAATGGACAAACAGGTGCTGATAGCTGCAGCGGTGGCGGCGTGCTAGCGGGTTGTTCGTCTTCGCCCTGCCAGTTTATCGGCCAACACACTGTAAAAACGCCACCGAGATGGATTTACGAGAGAGACGACTGGAGGGAGACACAAAGTGCTGGACGGGGACTGAGTCGATACACACACGCACACACTGTAGTTCACACTAATTCTTACAGGTATAGATTGACATAACAATAAAACAGTGAATAACAAACTGATATAAGATGCTGATACACACACACACACACACACACTTCGGAGTGGACTACTTTCATTGGACAGGCACTGG
>JACXGI010001387.1:19698-41339 GCA_016801175.1 Esox masquinongy
CCCCCCCCCCCCCCCCCCCCCCCCCCAAAAAAAAGTCTGCACAGTGTCTCCTTATCAAGCTGTTTCTGGTACATAGCCCTCGTACAGTACACTCGAACGCAGGCACGCGTGAAAAGGAGGCCTGTTTACAAGGCAATTTCACTAAGCTGTGGGACCCGCAACACCGTTTAGCTTTATCAAACAGAGCCTAATAAATCATATGCTCTTTTGTGATGTCAATTGCTGGAGCGCTTTGTGTAAAGAACGAGGGGAAAAGAGGCAAGGGGAGGGGGGTGATGGAGTGGGGGGTTGGGGGGGAGGTGTAGAATTGGCATGTGTAATTCAGCGCAGCCTTTTCATCTCGGAGTAAGATACTCCAGACAGATAAAGTGCCTAATCCTTCTCCTGATCAAAAAGGAATCTGCATTTTACCAATTAAAGGGCTGCGCCAGCAGGCGGAGAGGGAGCCGCATTCTGACTGAGCCCAACTTTATCTCCCCTCAACACAGGGGAGGCCGCCGCCTCCCGCACTACAGCTTGTTTCCTGGGCGAGCTAATGGGGTGGGGGTATTACACTACCTCCATCTAAGAACAAGGACATTACAGCGCCACCTAGGGAGATGACCCGGAGTAGCAGTGTATCAAATCCTGGGAGGGTGCTCCCTCATGTCGAAGCACGTATGCACACACTCCCTGTCTTCGGGTCACCCCATCTGAGATGCTTCATGCCCCCACCCTTCCTCAAACATCTCCGAGACATTAAAGAATCCAGCCCCATTGCCTTATCTTTAGTGCTCCCTCAGAGAGGAGAGAGAAAATGAAAGCAAAAATCAGAGAGTGATGCCAAAAAAAGGTACCAGAGGTTTACATTGTGCAGGGAGGGAGTGAGGTTGATGTTGAGAGGCAGAGTGATGGTGAGAAAGCAGGAAATTAATCAAATAAATATGGCAACCTAAAATTGACACCCGCCTCGCATTTGCTGACTGGGTAGGCTAGATAAGTGAGCTAAATTGCGTAGATGCGATGTTTATCTTATCGGCGGCACCAAGAGCGCTTAAACGCAGATGATAAAGGAACAGCGAGGCACGTCATGGTGTGAGTGCGTTTGTAGAGTGTAAAAATACGCATCAGCAGGGGCCGCTTTTGAACAAGGTGGAAAGCAATGAGGGTGGTGCACGCGGCTTTTAATTCTAAAATTAGGCCAAGCAAGCAACAAAAAGGGGATTTTCGTCATCTTCCTCAACGTAACTCACTATTTGTAACACTTCAAAAGGAGGTTTTGAAGTATATAATTTCCCGCATTGCTTGAAGTAGCAGCAGATTTTACTTCACTAATATAAAACAGTATTGAAAACGAAGAAGAAAAATATCAAACAATTCCAGAAATGTATCAGACCTGAAAATGATGTTGTATGCTCAGTGCATTAAGGTTAACTATAACTTACACTAACAATCAAAGCCAGATTATTTCCCTCCATCGCCATTCGAGAAGACAAGTTGAAACAAAGGGGGAGGGGATATCCCATTGTTTGGCTTTATGGAAATTCCCCCCTAGCGTTAGAGAGACACTGTGGTCCAAATACTGTACTTATCCTATTACTGACGACGGGTGGGGTGGGGTGTCGGCGGAAAGGGAGGAGGGGGTGTAGAGATAAGAGGGTTTTCTTCCCCTCGCTGAATTTTATAGGAGAGGGATTCGCTGGGCGTATAGTTTCATTAGAATGGCCTCCCCCTATCTGCATGAGCTTATAATGAGAAATAAAATACAATATGAAAAAAGCGAAATAACAACTGTTAAAAAAGTTATATATATATATATATATATATAAATATATATACACACACACACACACACATATACACACACACAATTCTGATTGAGGTTTTTTGATGATTCCTGTCTGGCAAGACATCTGTATCTGTCTTGCCAGATGCCCAAGAGTGAAAACTCAGCGAGGTCAAGGTAGTTAGTTTGTGAAGAGTGGACATATCTAGGGTCAGACAGAAGGTCACCTGGTGTAACTAAATTTAGGGCGTAGGGGGTGATACAGATTCCCCTCCCACAGACCCCCCTCCTCACAAATACCGGGGCAAGAAGTTGTCAGGATCCTCAACCTTTGAGCGGAGCCCTTCAAATGCACGAGGCAGCCCATTCCATGCTGAGGATATCAATTATAGATAGGGGTTGCCGCCGCCGCCGCGGATTGCAATGTCAGACGGCGGGATGGACAGCCGCGGAGAGCTAGGGATCTTTCCATCAGATGGGTGCGGGTGGGGGCGCTTGGGATGTGTGTGTGGCGGGCGTATGCGCGCACGCTCACTTGACGACAGGATACAGGCGGTTGAAAGGGGGCATCGCCAATGCCTTCCGCCTTGCCGCCAATGGGCCCTCAGCTAGAGCTCTCACGTATCAAATGCAGAGTGCAGAAGTCAAATCTCCCCTTTCCGTGGACACAGCAGTAAGTAGCAGGCCACAAAGGGGAGAACAGTCTGGTTGCAGCCATAGGAGTACCGTCAGTGTAAGCGGCGTCCGTAGTTCTAGTGACACCATGTCACTGCAATATCATTAATATTTTGGTTAAGAACAGGCCCTCGAGCTTCGCAGGATGGGAGTCATCCATCTACTAGGCAGTGCAGGGGGAGTATATTACAGTCATTACGGTACAGACTGGTTTACAGTAGAGAACGGCATCGGGCTCAGCCGTCGAGTCTGTGCCGGCCAAATCAGTTAGTGTCGTAGCCCAAGAGAGACGTGCTCAGCAGTCTTGGAGCCCATTAGCCATCGTCCCCGAAACCAATCTGGAATCCGGCAGAGGCATTAGTCAATGCCTGTAGGCTGGGGCACAATCTGTGCTGAACATGATGACATACAGGAGAGACTGCCGGACCAGAGAGATGGTGGTAAGGTTGGCTAGTTGGATGTTCCTAAAATGAACTCCGAAAACACGTTTCCTATTTGTTGCTCGGTTAATAGCAGAGCACCTTTGTTCTCAAAGGACAATGACCATTTTAACCGCACTTTGATGTAGGTAAGATTTTGAATCCTGTGAATGGAGGCTAGCAGGTCCATGGAGGTACTCACATGCACTAGTTGTTCCTGCGTGTCAAACTCCCGGTGGCAGCTCTCCCAATGGCAGTTGGTTTCGTACACCACCTCTGGCTCCTGCTTGCTCTCATCCTTGTCCCCTTCCTCCTTCACAAGAGTCATCCCATCCGGATGGTCCTACAGCCCAGACACACCACAAAGTTACAGTAATGACCCAACACTGACATTTACAGTAATAATCCAACACTGAAAGCTATAGTAATCACCCAACAATGGCAGTGTAACTGTAATGACCCAACCCTGACAGAGTTACAGTAATGACACAATACTGAGAGTATTTCAGAAATGACGCAACACAGACATTTACAATAAAGACCCAACACTAACAGACTTACAGTATTGACTCAATACTGACAGTGTTACAGTAATGACCCAACACTAGTTGAGTTAGAGTAATCACACAGCACTGACAAAGTTACAGCTATCACCCAACACTGACAGTTACAGTAATCATCCAAAACTTACTGTGTTACAGTAATGCCACAACATCAACAGACTTAGAGTAGTGAACAGTGACAGAGTTACAGTAATCACCTGACAGATGTGCAGTAATCACCTGATACTGGCAGAGTTACAGTAATGACCCAACACTGGCAGAGTTACAGTAAACAACCAGGCTTGGAATTTCGTCATTTTAGAGACAAGGTCATTTGGCCTTTGGTATCACAAAAATGTTTAGTGCACAAAGGCCACATGCCAGGGCACAAAGGCCATTGAGTGAAATAAGAGGATATGGAGCTTACAAATAAACCACTTGAATTTAATAAGAAAAAAATATGCATGACATAAAAACATACATTATTCACTTTTTAATATCATATTTTGAAGAATAACTTATAACTGATTTGTTTTTCCACATAAAAGGTTTAATTATCATGTTTTAATCCTTGAAATTACATCTACTATTACATCAACATTTTTATAGATTCTGGAATCTGTTTCATTTCAGAAGTTTTAGTTGGGAGCGTTCACATGATGACAACAAACAGGCTACGGTATGACAGTTAAGTAACGTTAAGGCTAGCTAGCCAGAAGGATAACATTACCTCAGTTACCCAAAAGTAAAACGCTAAGTATCCTTTAACATCACAATCACCTGCGCTAATAAGTACAACCTAAATAAACAAATATAGTGACTTATTTGTAATGATGGGACGCATGAAGCCAAGGATCCGAGGCTTGCTTCGAAATTTCAACCCAGTTAGCTCGAAGCGAAAGGGTCGAGGCTTGCTTTGGAGAAACAAGAAACCAGGCAAGCCTAGTTCTGCCGGCCCGCAATAGAAAGTGTTGCCCTCTCGAGATTCAAACTCGGGTTGCCCACGTGAAAAGCTGTGCCGTTAACCACTACACCACAGACCTGTACATTTGCTGGGTGTCAGTATAGCCTCTTGTGTCTATCCTGAACAAATCCGCTTTTGCCACTGGACGTTTTAACAGTTAATTGGCCATTTGTGAATGATATTGATACAGTTAAACTGACTAACGTTTCTTACTCAGTTTACCTCCACCACAAACAGTGTCTATGTATGGCATTTGCCACTGGCTGTTTTAACAGCGTATTAGCCAGTAATAAGCTTTACCGGTATCTACTAACTTACTGGAATAGTCATAAGAATTGAGCAATTGCTAGCGAGTCTGCCAAAGCTATTTCATTTCCTCGCATAAGAACGTATTTTTTTCTTTCATGGCAAATCAACATACTTTTTTCTTTCATTCGTGAATGACATTGATACAATAACTATCAATAAAGGTGTAAAGTTGAGAGAATCGTGGAATCTACCAGAAATAATTAATAAATGTTGTTGCTCTCAATAGATTCACACTAATGTCTTCCACATGAGAGTCACTGTCTTTAACCACTATGCCACGGCATTACATGTTTCAGCAGTCGCTAGACCCCATTGAGGATTGTGTTAAACTGACTAACGTTTCTTATTAAGTTTACCTCCACCATAGTGTCTATGAACTGTATGGCTTTTGCCACTGGCCGTTTTAACAGCTCATTAGCCAGTAATAGGCTTCCTAGTATCTACTAACTTCCTAGGAATAATCATAAGAATTGAGCAATTGCCAGCGAGACTGAAGATGAACTTCAGAAACAGTCGCAATATAACGTATACAGTTTCAGTTAAGGCTTACTATAACGTAACTACTGTATGTTGTAGCCAGTAAATGTGTTTGTCTATCCTGACCCAAAACGCACGCACGGTTGCTTCCTTCGAAAATCCACCAGAAACAGTCGCAATATAACAGTAAACTGTTTTATTTCAGGCTTACTATAATGTAGATATTGAAGGTTTTAGCTAACGAAGTTTTCGTCTATATGGAATAATTCATAATCCTTACTTCGCTTCACCTGTGAGGAGATACGAACTCAGGGCCTACAGTTCACAGGTCCCCTTCTCTAACCACTATGGTATTTAACAAGGGGTCAGTCATACAGTCAGTCACTCAGTAAGAGACATTCGCTCTTCTTGGCCGGCTCCACTTACACGGTCCGGCAAAAGAAATACCATGTGATTGTGGACGTCACAGATTTCGGAATATGCTTGTTTTAAAAGACAAGGCGATTTCCAACTAGTAGGATATAGGGCGTTCCAAGCCTTTTCGTCGAGCATGGTCGTTGTAGGTGAACAGAGCCAAACTAACCCACTTCCCGAAAAAGAAGGAAAAACATTTGCCTCACGTCATGCAATATTGGGGAGATTGCGGACGTTGCGTTAAATAGTATAATTAACCTTCAAATCACAGGGAATGTAATTTATCAAAAACAAGGTGATTCAGTTACAATATTGAAAGTTGAGTAGGCTATGTAATATATTGAAAGAAAAAAATTACAGAAATCACACAGCCTTAAAAATGTTCTAGCAACTATAAAGCCAAATAACCTTTTCTCAAAAATTCTTCTGCGGCATCATACACATACAATTATATTGCATCTAAATATTTCATTAGAAAATGGGAGAACCAATGCAATAACCAATCAACAATGTTCAAAACTGTATTTTTTATCGCCTTTAATTTCTCGCATGTCAGGATCAAGACAAAGTTGTTAGCGAATGGCTACTAGAATAGTGTCCGCGTCTTTTCATTGAGACATCTCTTTCGGCTGTGTTCACTTAGAAGACGGCTAATATATTAAACTTTAATAATATACTGTAGCATATCAGATTGGGAAAAATTTGCATGGAAATACATGTACAGGTGTGAATGTGGAAACAAAACATCCTCACTAGGCAAGGTATGAACCCATCTACACAAAGCATCTATCAGTTGCTCAACCCACTCAGCCACCAAGTCTTAACATCACCGACCGGGACAGCGAATACGAGGCTCGGAGGCTGGCTCCGAAATTATGGAGTTAGATATCTGCCAAAAGGTTAAGCGTACGTATTGACAGGATCGTAAGAAAATACATTCGTAAATTGGCATGATCGTAAAAAAGGTCAGACATAAAAACATGAAATGTAAGCGTGAAATTAAATCTGTGAACGTACAAACACCCTTTTACGACTTTCCACAAGTTGAATTCTTACTTTACGTCGCCATTTATTTGTTTACAAATCGTTTTCTACGTACAACCTTTTATCAGTCATTTGGCATATGCAAAGATAATACCCGAACGTAGCTCTTCGAAACTGTAACACTAGCAACAATAAGTTGGAACGCTAGCCCAGGGTTCTACCATAGCGTTGCCATTCCGGATATCATGTTCATAATAAAATTCCATAGCTATTTTTTAAGGTTGCTTAACAACATTACACCAGTAAGCTATCAAGCATTGGTGTTAGGTAAAAATACTGAAAATGACAAGGACACAGTATACCATTGCACAAAATATCCTTATGAGCTGCAAAATATAATGAAGTGATTTAGGTCAAGATATTCTTTAAATATTAGTCTGGCATGTGCTATTTAATTGCTGGGTTCTGTCCATACTATTTATGATAGCTGTGTGTGGCCTGGAACTTCTGTAGTAATTGCTTAACATTTCATTTTAGTTATTCAGTATTTTAACAAATTCTCATTTTACAGCAACAACCCAGGGGGAAAAACAAAGACCCATAAAGAAACGCTGTTTGAGTATTTGGGGCCACAACAAGTGTGTAGGCCTACACAATAATACAATTTCTATAAGTTTGAGTGATTTTTATTACACATGAAACCTATGCACAAAGAGCAGTTACGCACATGAAAATCAGCATTCACTATGCATGCATGAAGAAAGAAGAGACTTTTAAATTGAAATGTTGCAGGATACCTATTTCCAGTTTCCGTGATTTCCTGTTGGTCACACTGCCTCTGCTTGTTATTAGCACTCATCCCGGAAAGTTTCGGTTACGTTTTTTGGGAGGATGAGATGAAACTGCCAAAACTCCAGATTGTGATGCTGTATTTTAGAATTGTAAAACTAGATTCGTACAAGTCCGTCATTGTAACAGGGTGTTTGTACGTTCACAGATCTGATTTCACGCGTACGTTTCATGTTTTGCGTATAACTTTTTTTATGATCATACAAATTTATGGATGGATTTTCTTACAATCCCAACAATACGTACGCTTAACCTTTTGGCAGATATCTAACTCCATACGAAATTTCAACCCAGCCTGCTCGAACGAAAGGGCCGAGGCTTGTATCCGAGCAACAATATCACGTGATTGATGACGTTTGAAGCTTCGGACGTCACGCAACACTCTACTGGGTTTTTTTAAAGACATGGCACTTTCCAACCATGCTTTAAAACATATGAAACTAGAATAGTGTCCGCGTCTAAATTAGTCTCCAGCCTAATTATCAAGAACTAATGAAATTCACAAGAATGAATGTCAAAACTTTCCTGCTACACATCATTCATTATCAATAACAAATGGGTAGGCCCAATACCGTAGACTTTTGTTAGAATATGTCTTGTAATTTCGTTAGGTGCATCACCTAGCCGGTGGCTGAGCGTGTAGAGCTGTGGATGGATATACTGTTATTTTAAAAAGCCCGGTTCGAGTCCCAACAATGACTTTGTCATAATGTTTTCATGATAACACTGGCAACACTGCCTTTGTAATTCCTACTTCAGGAATATTTGCTTGTCAGTTTTTAATATCACATCTTCAATCAAGCATTGGATCCACCATATTTGGTGAATGTTTTAACTCCAGCGTTTCTCTCATAGATATGTATCATTCAGATGTATGATCACCAGGTGATAAATGCCGTCCGAAGCTTTGTTTGATCTCTACTGACAGGCACCGGGGCTTTCCTCCATGCCCAGTTATTTAGTGCTTTCCATATATTGGATAGCTAAGTAGCCTATGTGAAATTGGTGATTAGATAATAATCTGACATCACTGTCACAGTGTTAAATCCAGTTTTAGTTTAGGTTTTATGTGCCAGCACACTTAATAAAATTATTATATTTATTTTCGTATGAGTTATGTTAATATTTTCTTTTTTCGCAGCCTCAATAATACCAAGGATGCAAACGTTTTTAAATAATTGTTGGTCAGGGGATTGAACCAAAATCTCCGACCGAGGAATGCTTTGAAAGGTCAACCCATTCGAATCCAGGCAAAGGACCGAGGCTTGCGTTGGTGTAATACCACTTGATTGATGACGTCTGAAGCCTCGTTTGATCATGTGCTTTTTCCAAAGCCTATTTGGTAAATGCAGGCTTCTGTGGTTGTTCGGTGCTTTCGTAGAGGAACCTTTATTGATCACCTTATTTAGTAATTTATTTGAAAAAGTTGTCCGGCAGTGGCGCAGTTGGTAGGGTAGTGGACTCCTGCTTTTTGTCCTTGTTATGGTACGAGATCGAATCCAGATAGTGTTTGACTTTTTGAGTACAAACGTTACTGTTTATTGTTCTTTGAATAAATCGTTTTATTTTGTCTATCTTATGACAATCTTGCTTTAATAATACAAAACATTAGAGCGGATTCATAGCTGAAAAATGCTAGCTGGAAAGGCAGGAAGAACACTGGATAAGAACAGAGCATTACAATTTCCCTTCAGAAAGCGCACACCTAACCACTGCGCCACGAAGTCATGTAGGATACCACGGAAAAGACATCTATGTCAACATTGAACATGTGATATTTATTCCTGATCAGCAGACACCACTGTGCAGTGAGTTTAAAAGCCTAGAGAGAATTAACCGTTTTTCCGCCAATTTGACGAATGCCTTGAATATTTCAGAAAGCCTTGATTTGCCATCACTACACGATAATAGCAAGGACGCAAAGTTTTTAAATTGTTTTTGATCAGGAGATGGAACTAAATTCTCAAATCGATGCTTGCTTTGAAATGTCAACCCATTCTAATCCATACGAAAGGGCCGAGACTTGCATTAGTGTAATACCACGTGATTGATGACGTCCGAAGCCTCGTTTGATCACACGCTTTTTCCAAAGCCTGTTTGGAAAATGCAGGCTTCTGTGGTTGTTTGGTGCGGTTCAGTGCCTGAGCCTTTTGAACAGCAACCTCTACTGGTCACCTTATTTAGTAATTTTTTTTTTTTTTTTAAAGTTGTTAGCTTTGCAAGTACAGCAATGGCTTAGTTGTTTTGTTTGCTGACTTCCAATTTCTTAGTTGTTATGGTGCAAGATCGAATCCAGATCATGTTTAACTTTTTGAGTGCAAACGATACTGTTTATTGTATTGTATAATAATTTGTTTTATTTTGTGTTTCCTATGACACTCTTGCCTTATTAATTCAAAACATTAGAACGGATGCAGAGTTGAAAAATGCTAGTTGGAAATGAATATCCAGCATTGGATATTTATTCTTGACCAACAGGTGACACCACTGTGTAGTGAGTTTCAAAGCCTTGAGAAATCTAACCGATTTTCGAACCATTTTGATGAAAGCCTCAAAAGCTTCAGAAAGCCTCAGTTGCCCCTTACTACTTATTTGTGCGCGGAACAAGTAATTTTAGTTTTTTTAATCTTTCACCACAAACCCATGTTGAGTGATGTCAAACCTAACGTTACTTCTCTCACCTCTCAAAAAGTGTCGGAGGTCGGAACTTTCCCAGTTGCTCATGAATGCACCTTCCAAAACAGAGGTTTGATTCAGGTAAGCACTAAATAAATCATCTATCAATAACTAGCTAGCTTGCTCACTGCATGTAGTCCGTTCTTGTGGTTGTTTTCAGTAGCGAACTACAAACAAACTTACGAACATACTGCTGACCTTGAGATTTTGACAGGAGCAGGAACACAAAGGCCATGGTGGCCGTAGGGCGTACAATGATTTTCGAGGCAGCACGGCCAGAGCGAAGGGCAATGACGGCCATGGCTGTCGTGGTAGTTGTGAAATTCCTTGCTGGTAACAACCCAACACTATTACTCCATTTACATTTCACAATTTAGTCTTTTAGTAGATGATCTCATCCAAAGCGACTTACAGACAGCCAGTTAGAAGACTACCAGCATAGCCTTTAACCTGTATTTTGTCAAAAGTTGCCTTTTACAAAATGGACCTTGTTATTAAAGAGGTTAGACAGTTGAGATGCCAGAGATGAGTTAGAACTCAGAGATCTACATAGATGAAACACAGTGTATGCACAGATGAAATACTGGTGTATACAGTAAGGAAGACCAAGACAGACCACAACTTAAGGGGCCAGTTCTGCGATGCCATAGGTATACACAATTGAAGTCCACATGATATCACAAATAAAAAGCACCCTCCCACCCTCTTCTAACCCACTAGACTGATTTAGTTACACACTACCGGCTGTGTAATCGTGTGAATCTGGCCGATGTGGCCTCGTTCTGCACACAGAACAGAACTTGAGTCAGGGAGCGGAAATGTAGTGCTGAAAGCTCTGCTCTGGGAGTTGATCTATGGCAGGTCTGAGGCCGAGTATTTCAGGAATCTAACCCTCTCTTCCTGCTCTTGGTTGCTCCATTAGCCTGGACATATTTCACTGTCACTGTTAACGTTACAGAAGCCTGGAGGTGAGTGCTAGACTGTAACAGCCCCGGGGTGTATTCTCCAGGCAATGTTATGGTTTGTAAAAAAGCACCTTGAGTGCAGAGTCTGTGATTTAGCGGTAACGCCCCCGGCCTAGTCGCCTGACAACTCTCCCCACCGGAGACCGGGATACAGTTCCCTGCTCCAACGTGTGTCGCCCACCAATCTGTATCCCCTCTGACATTTCACTACTTTTACAATACCCCCCCCCCAAAAAAAACTCCTATTAAAAGGTAAAATCCAGCAGGCATAGAACAGAGAGGCAGAGAAAACGTGTGTGACAAATGCAAATCGGGAGGAGTTTCATTTGCAGAACGTAGATCTCTCTGCAGGCTTGTTTCCATTGCATGAGCAGAAACCCTTTTGGAGGCATCACCCCAGATGCAAGCACAGCACATAGAGAGAGCCCTTTGGAAAACTTGCAGTCTAATTCCTCTTTCATATTTTTCTCCCCCATTCACTTAAGCATCTGATTAAAAGGAAAACAATTTCCTTCTGGTGCCTCCAAGATCAATGGGGCTTATCGCTTCAGATGCGGCAGGCTGAACAAGCAGCCGAATGAAACAGGCAAATAAATAAATAGTTTCTACAATACGTCACATAATTGGGCCCAAAGCGCGCTCTCTCTCACTCCCTCTCTCTCTCTCTCTCTCTCTGAGCGCATGTTTGCACGTGTTCTACATGTGAACAGTACACGCACCAAATCCGACATGATAACCAACTCTACTGCTGCCAGTACAGTAAGATATTTCATTTAATCAACTCTGGATATGAATGTCTGAAAAAATGTCAGAGAGGTTAAGTTCACGGGACACTTACGGCTTCTGGGCTGGGTAGCTCCTCGTCCGGTTTGATCTTCGAGCGCTTGTGGTGCATGGGATCGCCTGTGCTGCTCACTGCTGACTCACTGGTAGGCTTTGTCTATGGAAACAACCATAATCACATCTGTTCAACATTTATTCTACATATTTTATGACCAAGTTATAATAAACCCTAACATATACGTTTTACATTAAATTGTTTGACTTTATGATACGGTTCAAGGAAGTCAGTTTATCCTACTGAAAAGGAGCCATTATACAGGCTGTTACCTATAAAATCTAGGCTATTCAATAAGCCAATTACTCTGTGCAGGTTTTTTTTATCCAGCTTCACATTTGGATGAACTGCATGGGCCAGGCCTGAAAGCCAAAGGGGAATTCCCTGTTAACAGGCAGGCGAGCCAGCAAAAAAAAAATACAAATAAAAAAATAGCTGAACTGGCCTGGAAAAACTGGAAAGATTCCTTGGCTGGGATGTGTTGCTGGCATTCTTAGTTTGAATGTTTACACCGGGAATCTGGGCTGTAATTTCTCTGTAACAGTGGGACACCTTGACATTTGTCACTGAGCTCCTACTAATAGTCCCAGCGAGATGATCCTATTTGGACTAGGAAAATAAAACTGCTAGTATATGAAATGCAAGTATATGATTCAGGTGGTTTCCCCTGGGCAGGACAGAATGTAATGGTTTGAGAAAACAGATTTACATAGTTCTTTCGCTTGAAAGAGAAAACTCATCCATCCAATCTCCACCTCATGGCTCAGAAAATCAAAGCATGTGGATGTGTTTCCATTAACATGCCCAGATGCACAAAGTATCAAAAAAAGAATACAATTTCCTGTACATTCGAAGGAATAAAAAACAATAGCGAGAATTGTTTTAATAAAAGAAAAAAGTGAATAATTTGAATAATAATTGCTTTAAAGCGAGCCCCCTCAAACAGTGGAAATGAAGACTGGTACAGTAGAACATTGTAGGATCCACAAATAAATGTTTATATTGTTGTTTGAATCCTTGTTTCCTCCAGTGTGATTAATGGTCTCAGTGGTGGGATCCTATGCTAACAAGCCCCTTGTTGAGTTTCACCTGTAACCGAGTGTTCGGGGACGACGTTCCCACAACACATCCCGGGGAACGCAACTCCCATGAGGCCACAGCGAAGAGGGGGGCCTGCTTCTTCCTGTCTGACACGTGTACCTTTTTAGGCTGCTGCAGGTCTATCTATTATCCTTGACGCTGGAAATCGCAGTGGTGTCTGCCATGGCGGAGGGAGCACTCTCTCACCTGTGAGGAGTCGTTGGAGATGACGGAGCGCTCACTGGGGGCGAGCCCAGGAGGAGGGATGCCGGGGATGGGCCGCTGGGTGGTGAACGCGGGGGAGGGGTGGATAAGGGGCGGACTGTGGCCAAATGCAGAGCCCACCATCCCCGGTTGCCGGCCAAGCAGCTGCTGATGCATCTGGAGAGCCACAGGGGTCGGGGGGTAGGCAAAACTCAACGCCGGGCTGGACGGAAACAATAACGCCATTATGACTTGGTTAATAAAAAGACATGGAAGTGAACATGCAACATCGAAAGGCTTCGTGCAAGTGCGCGATTAGACATCAAATGGAAGATTTATTTGGCGGGAAAAAAAAGAGTGCACAGATAAATGTGTGTAGTGGCAAAATATTATCTGGGTTCCAAGTTCAAAAGGTGTGTACTGGAGAAAGAATTTTTATTGGTGTTTGCAAGCAATGTTATCGAATGATCAATTACTTCACCTCATTCAAACTAAATTCTGATCTATTTCGGAGGCAACTGGAATTAGGCCAGATGAGAGAAGACAGTGATATAGATGAATTATTCTGGTTAGCTTCTGATCCCTAAGGATATTCTGACAAGAGATGGGATGCTGTGTTGACATTGGAGCCACGTAGCCCAAGGCAGTCACTGGTAAAAATGTTTAGCTTGTTAATGCTGTGAAGTGTTGCAGTCCGTCAGTATAAATGAAAATAAATTCTGAACTGAAAAATAAAGGTAAAAAAAGAAAAAGCAACATTATACTTAGGGTTGCAAAATGTTTTTAACTTTACCAGTTCTTCTGGACTGTACCAGAATAATAAGAAAATAATTTTGGAAGACATTTTTTTTTTATCAACATACTGTAACTGTGTAAACATTATAAAACTGACAATGAAGACATGATTAGGTAAGATACAAAGTAAAAAAAAACTATATCGGTACATTTCAGTAAAAAGCAGATGCTCATATCCAGTGCAACTTCCTGGAGCGATTAAGTGCCTTGCTCAAGTACACAATAATGGATTTTCACCTTGTTGCTTCTGGGATTTGATCTTGTGGTTACTATCCTAACAGTCTTACTGTTAGGCTGCCACACCCATTAGGATGATATACAATAAGAATAACAACCCATAGGGCAAACAATAACTAGGACTAACTTACATGCACTGTTTGTATCTCAACTCACCCTTACTAAGAAAAGATCTATATCCTAGCCATCTTTTCTTTCTCATACACATACGTTGAGGCAAGTGTGTTAATGACCATCCCAAGCCAGCCACACTCCTGTGTAGGTTCTCTATTGTAAATACAGGTAGAACCAGGTAAACACGAGAGTCCTCTGTGGTTCAATAGCAGTGAGGCATGGTGGGTCTCCATTCATCCTGCCTCCCCGGCGCCTGATCTCAGCCTCATACGTCAGCTGGTCCTATTACCGGCCCGAGTGGAAATCAATGGGTCGCAGCGCATTTGGGGGCCCATCCACTTGTCATATCAGTCATCCATCCGGGGGCCCTATCATTGGCCCTGTCACTCGAGCCACATCGGCCAGTGATTGATCGGGTCCTCCTTTCAGATCGCTGATCAATGGTTCTGGGTAGGGCTATGGATCTTTCTCTTGTTCTTTCTCTGCCGTTTGGACGATAGTGTGTATCAGGGAGGGGGTGGCATTTGAGAGTGCGTGTGACTGACACATGCCGCCGGGGACGCTGGGTAAATAGCGGCGACAAGGCCCACCGGGACGTTGGACGCGAAGAAGACGCTCATGCACACACAGGCCCACAGTCACACACCTAGCACAGGAGAGATCTATTTGTAGATTTGTGGTACAGCCTACTGCTGGCTATGACGCTTTGTCTACATGCTCTAGCCAGCCTTCCTTCAACATGGGTTTACTTCTCCCTGGGAAAACCTCACTGGTTAGCCACATTCTGAAACATCCCTCTCACCTGCTCTAGACCGCCAGCTCACGTAAATACAGCCTTTGCCCCAGGCCCTTTATCCCACTTCAGCCCCTTATCCGCAACCTTCAGTTTCCTTTTCTGAGTGAGGGAGGAATGTCTGTAAGCAATGTTGGACACCTGTATCATTCGCTGCTTTCCCAGGTTTTCCATAAATCCCGTTGTTTCTGGGGGGGTGTGGGGGGGTTCTAAACCTTAACGCCTCACCTGATGGCCCCAGCGGAAAGGTGTCCGTAGGAACCGCTGGCGGAGGAACTTGAGCGGGAGTTGTTGAGGATGGTGACCAGGGAGTTGGGCGAGGTGCGGATCATGGTCTGCAGGTCGAAGCTGTGCTCCGACAGTGGGGAGATGGGCAGGGCCCGCTTTCTACTAGGTCTCGCTGTCAGCCTGGGGCTGGGGAACCGAGAGCCTGGAGGAGAGGGACAGCAGGATAGATATTACACTCAAAAAAGTCACTGCATTATGTATTGTGTTTGATCAGATACAGATTTCTTTTGTTTTGTTGACATGCCTTATTTTTACATTTATTGTAGTGAAGCCTTTTTCAGATTCAACCAGAGTAATATACATTGAGCATAGAATGAGCCGCACTAAGACAAACCTAATTTAATTTGATCTATAGAAATAAGATAACATTATAAAAGACATTTGAATAAATGTGCACAGCTGTAAATGAACAAAAAAGAAAACCTTCTGCCAGAGCACTTAAGTATCTAACTGAATCTGATGTGGGTTACTGCAAACAAGTATATAACCAAGTGTGATGTGCCTCCTTATTCAAATGGCGTCGATGTTAAAATGCATTACAATGAGAGGCTTTTAAAAGGTACCAAGTTGCCAACCACACTCTCTTTTTTTGTATTCCTCTCCCTCTCTCTAAACTTCTCTCTCTCTCTATTTCTCTTTCTCTTATATTTTGTGTGGTTGTATTATTCTTAAATAAATGTGTCAGTTTGTGTCTTCAGTTGTCTGTAATGTCTACATATTAATGCAATTTAATTGTACATAAATGTCTCTTTTTTTGTCTGTAATGTCGGACCCCAGGAAGAATAGCTGTCGCCGAACTCAAACTCTCCCTTTCTCTCGTTCCACACACAAAGAGCGGCGCACAGATTAAGAAATGACTTCTGTTGTCTTTTCACTCAAAGATGTCACAAACAAGACGGAAGGAAAAACACAGGGAGGAGTAGAGAAGCGGAAGGAGGAGGAGAAATAAGGAGCAAAAAGACACTGAGGGGATGTTGCGCTTTGTGCGTGAACTGACACAATGACTTTGTGACTCAGATGGGAAAAAACATTTCAGCGGTTTTTCTTTTATTTTTCTCCGTGGGCAATCAAAGCCAGCTTACACAGCCTGTGTACTCTTCTCTCTCTCTTTCCCTCCATCCATCCCTCAAATTCAAACGCTCACTCTCGCCTGACACATCCAGCGATTACAGAGGGCTCCATTCACATGGAAATCAGTTGTATGTGACTGTGTGTGTGTGTGTGTGTGTGTGTGTGTGTGTGGTGAAGTTTCTGGCATACGTAGGCCTGTGTTAAAAGCACAGAGCTCCGGGCTGAGGGGAACGAGGAACACCCTTCTACATTATGGCCTCTTTATAAACCTGCCTCTCTTCTCTCTTTGATGTCAGAAAAGGGGGTTGGCAGCAAACACAGAAACACTCAAATCTCCCACGCATATACACAGATGGAACATTCTCACAGGTAATACATCTCTGCCACACAAGCAACGTGTCACTCGAAGTTGGACAGACAGTCCATTTGCATACAAAAAAACTCTGCCCAAACTGCACCTGCGATATGGAACCCGCCACTCAACTGAAAACCCTCAACCATCGACCGTCTCACAAACCACGCTGCCCTAACTTTCTGTGTTAACCTAAAAACAGCGCACATGGTCCAAGAACAAGAGGGTCGTCTCCACTTGTTGGAGAGTTGTGGGGTGGTAGGGCTGTCCCATCAAAGCAAGGCCTCATGAGACCTGTTTATTAATGCTGCAGCCAAATGATAAATCGGCCGACCAGGAGGAGCGGTGGAACAGAGGGAGAGAGGAGCGTTGCAGCTACCCAGCTACCGTAGCTGGGTAGCTGGAGTGCCCCTCTAATTTTCCTGTGATTTATGGACAGGATGGCTGGTTAGGCACAGCGTCATTAATCCATGCGGACGAGACAGGAAGGGCTAGACGGCCTAGACTGAGTGACGGCGGAAGAAAATAAACTAAGAGACCAAAACCACACTACCCTAACCTACAGACTTGGTATAGGGCCACAACACCACCTGATATAGGGCCACGAAACCACACTATCCAAATATACATACCTGATATGGGGCCAAGAAACCACACTAACCTATCATCCAGACCGGATTTAGGGCCACAAACCCACAATACCCTTCTCTACACACCTGACATTGATACACAAAATAATCAAAAGACCAAACGCTCAAAAAAGTGGCCTGACCAAACACTCAAAAGAGCTGTGCTACTAATACTTAATGGTGGTTCAACTACAGACATTGAAACATAGCATAATAGCTCATTACAGCACAAATACAGATGTTAGCACAGTTTAGCGTAACGCTGCACTGGTGCTGCCTAATTAAAGTGTAAAAATGTGACAATAGCCCATTAAAGCCCCAAGAATCCAGGACAGCGCAATTGTTTCTTTAGGCTCTTCCCTAAGCTAATTACATTGATGTGAAGTTGATTGACAAACTACGCTAGCTACAACCCAACTAGCCCGAATGATTAGCTGAAAACCTCTTGATATGATAACGCCACACTCTTTAAACCCCCTCCCCCAAAATATATGTATCACAAAGGAAGAGCTTTAAAGTGTTAATTTTCCTGCCGTCTGCATGGAACACACATTGTTGAAACGCAATGAGTTATTACCAAGCAATGATCACAGGCGATTGTGAAACAGTGAAGAGCTAGCATAGCCGTGGCGTCATCTCCCATTTAAAACTGTGGCCCTAATTGTTTTGTTTCACTCTATTAATCTTAAACGTTGACACAGAAGAAAGGATTTCTCCCCGTGATGATGAATGGTGGGACATTCGAATTCCCACTTAATAGCAATTAATTTTCTGATAGCCATGCAAGTTTGGCTAGTTTTAATTAGTTTGTTCGGAAGAACTGGGGGTGGGGGGGCGACATCACCCCGGATTTCCATGAAAGCGGCGTCTGGCTGACTAAATACCTTGCCATCAAAGGAAGATGGGTGAGACTGTCCGACCTTTTCTAAAGATTCAGTGTGCCTTTAATTTCCTATTTACACTTTAAAATAACTCATTAGCATAAGTCCTCTGCACAGGCAGGCATGGGCCTGGTGCATTAAGACAACGGCTCGTTTAAATCATGTCAGTTAACGCTAGCTGGCTAGCTACTACTCCCTTGTAATGCAGGATTGTTGTTCTGTTTCCTTTAAAACAGAATGATCTACAATATAACATTATCAGTAAAGTTAACACACAGACACACAAACACACTCTGAAACACGCCATGCCAACACACACCAGGCACACATTAAAGGTCATTACAAAGCAGTTTACATCAGTACCTTAGGGCTTTCTAACATTACGTTACATCTTCTGAGACATATCGAAGACTCGAGGCGCTGAATTATTTTGTTGTGTAAACTTGGGGATATCGAGATGCCACCTTCCGAGGCAGTGTGCGCCACGTTTCCCGATAGAGCCCCCCCCCCCCCCAGGGTTTTATAAGTGTAAAGAAAATTCTGTCAGAACTGTGTCAAGTTTCTGTAAAGTGTGCATTCCACACAATTTCCCTGTGTTTGACGTGGCGGTGAAAATTTGTGCGCTATGGAAATTAGTATGCAAACTAAGATAAGCCTATCTTGCGTTTTATTCTCTCTCTTGTAATGTAAACAAGCCGATAGCCCTAGAGCAGTCGTACTTACTCTCCATGGCCTGGAGGTACTCCATGTGCAGGGCGCTGCTGGTGGCTCCAGCCGTGGAAGCAACAGAAGGGAGGAGGTCCGTGTAGGGGCTGCGGTGGCCCGCCAGGAGAGCCATTTGATGGTAGTACTCTGTTGTGGTCAGGCCTGTGTGAGGGGCTAATGTGGGGGTGGGGGGGTGGGGGTGGGGGGGGGTTAGAGAGGGAGAGAGAAACATTGGACGTTAGCGAGATAGTGATTTGTAAGGGGCCACGGCGCACCTGCGGAAACTCCATCGCTTACAGCAGGTGATCAGCTCTGGAACATGTCACGTAATGAGCACATTAGCAACACCTTCGCAGCACAGCTGTACAGTAGTAGGATGTTAACCTTCCAAGCAGTGCAGTATTTCAAGTGCTGAGAACACAGCAGTATATGAGACTCTGGTAGAAACTGAGGTTGCATAATACAGCAGCTCCCGGACAGGATTTCGAGCTCCTTTCAGTGTACAGTTCAGTATTGTGTATATATGTTGGTTTTAAACAGAATAGTTCATTTGTACAGGTATTCGTGCTGTATCATATCATAGCTGGGAGGTTGTTTTGCCTGTGGCTATGTGTGTGTGTTTGTGTGTGTGTACTTGTGTTTGTAGGTTATGGACAAATAGGGCTGTGATATGTAAATACTCAAACCTGCTTTTCTCATTTGCTTCTTAAAACACAGTGAGACACAAAAGGCCCATATCTGCCCACATCTGCATACCATGCATAAAGAAACAGCAACACATTCAGAAATCTGCCCCCACTCCACATCCCTGTCTCTCTTTCTCCCTGTCTCTTTCTCCCTGTCTCTCTTTCTCCCTGTCTCTCTTTCACCCTGTCTCTTTCTCCCTGTCTCTCTTTCACCCTGTCTCTCTTTCTCCCTGTCTCTCTTTCACCCTGTCTCTCTCTTCCTCCCTGCTTCTCCCCCTTTCTCTTTCTCTTCCTGTCGATCTCTCTCTTTCTGAATCTGCCTCCCCTTCCAACCTCTCTTCCCTTAGTTATAGAGACCTATAAGTCCTTGAACCGTATCCTAAAAATAAACATCTGGCAGCGTTCTCTCCCATATGCAAATATCCCAACCAAGAAAAGGCAAGAAAGAGGAAGAGAGAAGAGCAAAACAGTGGGAATAAAAGACTGACACCATAGTTTTGGATGCAAATATGAAATCAGTTTAGCTCCACAAAGTAGTACAGCTAATTCCTCTCTTTTTCTTTCCATTTTAAAGAAAAGCGAGAAGAAATAAATAAAGAAATAAAACTCGGGATGAAAAGATCTCAGAAGGCCGGCCCTGCATGCCTGGCAATATGCGTCGCTGATTGGTTCAGTGAATGGAAGAAGAAATTTCCAAAATTAATTCGATTTGGGTATTATGTCTTAAGTGGAGGGGGGAGTTTTCTTAATTGTCTTCGTTGTTCCGCTTTAGCTTTGCTTCTGCATTCAAGTGTAATGTGCCTCTTTCTCTATTCGCGCGCAGAAAAGGGCTTTGCAGAATTTTTCAAATCAGAAATCCTGGCATGGGCAACGCCACCCTGGGGGCAGGGGGACTGATGGGGGGAAGGGGGGTTTCAGTGTTGCACTTGACGTGAAGGGGAATGCTCACTGTGCCTGAGGAGTTGATGGTTGGTCGGGCCACATGGCTCTCCTTCTGAACAACAATGGAATCAGTGGGGCAAATAGCATACCACTGAACCACAATACTACAGGCAGTGTAAAAAGAAAAAAAGAATAGAAAAAAGAGAGAGAGGGTAAGGGAGAGAAAGTGAGAGCCAGAGCCTTTGAGAGGTAAGTATGGATGATAAAAGAGCAAGAAGGTGCTACTAAATCCCACCCACCTGAAATCTCCCAGCAATCCAGCTAATTAATTCATAATTATTCAAATGTACATTCAGTGACAAAAAAAATCTGTGTGCATACTGTAAAAGGAGACAGACCTTTAAGCACAATGACATACTAACAACATACAGGCTGATAGTTTAATTAACTATTTGATGGAAGAGTAATTACTTGCCTCATTTCACACCATAATATATATAATATGTGCTATAGGTTGATTTAGTGCAGAAATATTTTTGCTGTAAAGCAACACTAATAATTGACCAACTATGACTAAAGAAATAAGTCTAATTCAAATTGCCACTTCCTGTTAAGGCACAGAGAGCAGTGCATGTTGGGAGTAATTGAGAGTGGGTCGGAGCTGAGAACGTGCCTCTTTCTATCCGCTTCTTTACAAAGGCACTTGAAGCCAATGCAGGATACCAGCCCTCATAGGACTTCATATTCATTGGTGAAATGTCTTGCCTGACTATAAAATCTTCTTTCTCCACCCAAATGTTACATCACACCCACAGATGCCACTTCCCCAAGTACACAAAATCAACCAAAGCATCTGAATCTTCCCAGAAACCGATGGACTCCATATGTATAGTCCTAGAAATTATATATTTTAGTGTTGTTTAATAAAATATCAGTGCTTTAACAATGTAATGACTTCCACAAACACAATCACCTCAACTTTTTCTGGAGCGGAATGGAACACAGCCAGCCACAAGCTGGCTTTGTTCCAGCTGTGATTACGGACAG
>JACXGI010001387.1:41439-77969 GCA_016801175.1 Esox masquinongy
CACACACACACACACACACACACACACACACACACACACACACACACACACCAACTTCACAACTAAACCCCACTGTAATTGATTTCCCAGTGTGGATCCATCACAGGAACCAAACCACCCCACAGGACACTGCACTCCAACGGTTCCATATTACTGACATGGAGTAATTCTTTTGACCAATTAACAGGGCTTCATTTGGAATACAGACCAAATGACCTGTTTTACCCAGCGACCTAAGCCAACAACCCCCGGGCCCTGGCCTTGAACTCGGGCATGACGCTCTTGTCTGTGTCAGTACATGACCCCTGCTCTCTGATGCATTCTCCAGAGGTCCACTGACATGATCCAGAGATCAAAGAGAATAACCTCCCTCAAACGAGTCCCCCTGAACAGACACACAGGCGGACACAACGGGTCATACATACCCACAGTGTCACACACACACAAAGAGGAGTGCACACACGCACACAAATGCACACATACACAGACACAAAAAATTTTTTTAATCTCATCTTATTGTGGTGGATAAGGTCACCTACAAGTCTCATGATCTTTGCTTGACATTTAAGCACCTCATGAAGAGATTATTAACTGAAAAGTGAACATACTGATCAGCAAGCGAGTTAAATTCTTCCAATATTATGGACTGTAGTTCCCTACAGCAACTGAATTTGGGAGAAAGCTCTGGAGAAAACTCAAATAAATAGGCACCACTTCTGAGAATGGAGGAATACACCAGCCTATGTGTACCTAGAAAGCTAGCTGTTGTTGATATTTCCCCTAGACATGTAAACTATACATCCAAGTAACATGAGGGATTTTTATTCTGAAGGCAAAACTAAATTTTAACCATTGCGGCTAACTCCTATTCTGGGTAGCTTCCTGCATAGGTGCTAGCTATATATTGCTGTCTGGCGCAACTAGCCTAAGAAATTTATTAAAAAGAGTTTTATGATTTTTATGGCTCTACCAGAGGCAGGGAATTCACATTTATTATTTGCTCAGGTATAGTTATACCATGTGCAGGATAGGCTATAAAAATGGGAATTCTGAATCACAAGTCGTACAGTGTTAACTACATTGACAAGCTAACTAGTTGTTATCTAGTTAGCTGCTAATGCATCATTTCTGCTATTTCCCTTGTAGAGGCTAGAGGGCGGAACTTTTTTTTTTTTGACTAGGAAGTAGCTTTAAAATAATACATGATTGTTTGGGGACTCTTAAGAAGGGCATATTGTCTAGGTTCAAAATTACACCGTAGTCCCTACGTAGTGTACTACTTTTGAACAGAGCCCCTAGTCAAAAATTAATTCCATTTAGGGTGTAACTTTGTGTTGTGAGTTAGGGGACTTACCGTCTGCAGGGCTGAGACCCCTGGCTGCAGAGATCATGGAGAGGGAGGGGCTGGAGTGAAGTGAGCGTATGTAGTCCATGTAGGGGTTAATGTAGGGGTGCGGAGGGTTAAAGGGAGACTCGGCGCCCACCGAGGGGTTCCGGTGGGGCGATATCCGGATGAGGGAGATGTCCGAGAACGCCGGACTTCCGGCCAGCGAGGGAGGCCTACACAGACAAATGGATAGAAAAAAAAGAGAGAAGAAATAAGTACATTTGCTCATCATGTGAAATAATATTCCAAGTTAAGACTTTAGGGTGGGATTCCTTTGTCAACAACTGAAACTCTGTTATGTCTGTAGCTCATTCATAGCTAGTAGTTTCTTAACTCATCAAAAGTGTTACATCAATGCCAGATTCCATAGATGTCGAAGTTCAAAAGCCAACCAACTATTTATTTGGCTTACAACACACATAAGTATCAAGCTCACTGAAATATAGAACTGATAATGTGATCCTCCTCTCCACTACCCCGGAGCTAACTGACAAGCCCAGCAAATGAATGGTGACACTGTCAGCCTCCCTCCATCTGAACGCTACTGGGCCTAGCAGAGTGAGCGGAGGGACACAGACAGACCAGAGAGGGAGGAAAGAGAGAAAGCTGCATTCTCTCTGCTCCCTCTACTGACATTTCCTCAGATCAAAGGCTACTTTCACCACTGTGTCTCAATCAGACCGAGACGTCAGACCCAAATGCTAAGCAAGCCCGCATGCATCACTTAAGTAACTAGTACTCCTCATTCTGTACCCTACTATAAAAACATTTTATCTTACTGTTCTTTACCATAGATTTCTTTCCTATAAAAACATTTTATTAAGGTTGTATTCAGGGGTTTATCCTAGCGTCTAAAGAGCTTTACATAGTAAGGGTAATGAACTCAGTTGTTACCAGTTAGAAGCACCCATAAGATAAATCTCAAATAATGCATGTATTTTACAAGTCATTGAATTCATGTTCGCAGCAGGCACAACATTCCACACTCAAAACAATCATTTGAATACACAGGCCAAACCTCACTAAACTTAATTGTTCACAGTGGCTGAGATTTTTGAGGTACCAACTGGCTCGTTAGATGCTGTAGTAGTTCCACAGAAATCCCTTTGGCTTTCTGAGATGTTTTTTAAAATGGTGATACATTTCTGTTATTTTCAAAAAAGGGCGGAGGCAGCATAACAGTGAAATCATTGGTCCAAGAGACAAATATTTTTCTTTGGGGGAGAGATGAACCTCTTCACTAATATTTGTGAGATTCTAACTAAAGAAAAATTTACTCTAACTACGAGGCAAAGCTTAGCATAGGCTCCACCATTTCGCAGAGTTACGTAACGTGTTATCAGAAATAATTGCGCCACAACTTACACCATCCCACAAATTTGGTCTCTGTAGGTTTTACCATTTCAGATCAACAGCTCTTAAATTACATCTAAAGCCTAACATTAACACAAGGGTTCCAGACAGTTCTCAGGTTTCACCCCAAATTATAACAATAATATGTATTATATTGTTTTCCAAATCCCTGTGTGTATACGTAAACCAAAAATAAACAGGCAGATTGCACTGAATGTGAATTTCTTAAGGAATAAATTCAGCTGAATTGGCGATTGCTGATTCCCTTCTCATAATTGTCTAAGAGTGCTCGAAAACTTCATAATGATGAGCTTGCAGACAAAGCTTGTCCCTGGAGAGACGAGGAGAAATCCAGATATCAGCATGACATTAAGAGCAGAGAAGACTAGAGGGAACTAGACCCTCCACTGTGGCTCTCTCAGGACAGACACTGTCACTAAGGTCCCAAGAAGGGGCGATAAGGAATAGAAAGAAAGAATGAGAAGGGGTAACTGAGAGCGAGAAAGAGGGTAGAGATAGGGAGAGAGTCCAAAAGAAACAGAGAGAAACTGAGTGAATCATGTAATGTGCCCGTGTTGGCTTGGAGTGACCTTGAGCAAGGCCAAGGGACCGGAACAGCCCAATTATGTCCCTGGACCCTGTCCCCAAGTCCCCAACCGGGCCCTCTCATCCCCTCATGTCTCTCCCCATCACAGCCCCCTAATGAAAGAGCTCAGGCCAAGCCGATAATGAACTCTGAGGAGCAAAAAAAGTGGAGAGCACACACGCGTGCACGAGCGCACAAAGACCCTGTACCTCTTACTCTTCACCAAGCATGCACAAATTAATCCACAAGGGCTACTACGGAGTGAGTTTCAAAGCACTCCCTTTCTTTCTGTTCGAGTACATGACGACATCTTTACTGGGACTGTTCTGTAGCAGGTATTTGTGGAGTGCTTTTTGCCTCTCAAGAGGAATCGTTTCTATTTAGCAAACAATGCAAAGGTAACTGGTTCAAGTAAAGGTTGGAAGTTGGAAAAAAGGATTTGGGGAAGGGAAAGAAGCTCATAAATAGTTTATGTTCAGCGAATGCAAGCTAAAATGCTTGAAGACTAGCCAGATACTTTTGGGGATTTCCCTTCACAGACGCCCACATTTTGGCCCTGACATTCCTAATAGTGTAAGAATTTCGACCAGAGCTCTGTTAAATCAAATCAAATATCAGTTAAAAAGCCATGTTCCTAGATAGGATGCATTTTAGTGCTTAGAACAAATAAGATACTATAAGGTAATAAAGGCCAAAACTAGACAAACTAAGTCACAGCCCTTAGACAAAAGTAGTGCAGTATATAGGCAGTGCAACTTTACCAATGGAGCAGATAGCCCAGTACAAATACTACTTTTACAACAGTGGGTAAAACGTTATGGTTTCCACCTGGAAAAAATGGTAGTCCCTCCAGTATTGTGTACACTTTTACTTGTTTTATAGATAATATTAAATACACAGTACATACTGTATATCCGATTAATAAATTATATTAATCGGATAAGTACATACTGTATACCCTTTTATAAATTATAAATAAATTGCCAGATTGCATTTTGCATCCCGCTTCTCTTAAGATGATTTTATTATTTATTACCAGTGAAGTTTGCTTCACTAAACGTGCAGACATGCTTTGATTCAGTGCAGCTGGAAAGCGCTATACCTAGCTTGATTCTATAATGAAAAAGCACAAGAAAATTACATTTCAAGGTAATTTTTTCTGTATTTTGTTTTGCTCTTGTTATATTAGTATAGGTCTGTCATGTCTGATGCCATTACAATCTAGAAAACCGCATGATGAAACCAGTGAGAAGTTAAGGCAGGACAATGTATTACCAGTGCTTTATCGTTCCAGGATTTTATTTTAAGTTATGAAGGTATATTCATTGTAAATAGATGCCAAAGTTTAAAATGTTATGTTAATAATGACAAATCAATAATTCCATTCCAAATTAATCATCCAATTTATTTGTAAACATTCTCTATGACTAAATAGACCTTTCAGTTTATTTAAATATACAGTACTAGTTAAAAGTTTGAACACACCCTAAACACAGCAAAGCAGACTCAGGACAGCCAATGTTCAAATGTGTCCTCCAAAGCACGTCTGATGCTGTACTGTTTCTTATCACACTGCTCATTCAACCGGGAAGTCTTGACTGTAATCCATACACGTGAAAGGGAACACATACTTCAGTCTTCCAACTGGATTGACCTCACAGGCAAGCAAGCTGCCACAAGGAGTCAGTAGAGCAAAATCAGGCAAGGCAACTGTATTTCATTAGATGCAGCTAACCGCAAGGCAGTGACTTTACAGGTAGAATTCCAGTATGTCACTGCAAACCGTACTGGTACAACCGGCACCCGAACTGAACGCGGCTGCCTTTTTTAGTCTAGCATTGCCCTTAAGTTTGGCCCGTGGGTGTAACTTTTAGTGAAGGCAGTAGTTTAGCAGTCCATTTAGAAAAAAAGTAAAATTATTGTGATTGTTTTTTATTATTGTACCAGAAAACTAAGAACATTTTGTGTTCTCTTAAACAAACCTGGATTCCCCATGTTAAGAAACAGAATTACAGGAAAAGCTTTTCAAGCATTATTTTAAAATAACTTTATCCTAAGTTAAATGCTATGCACATAGGGGATCTATAGGCAATATTGTGCCATCTCGGGTGTGGTTGGAGGAGCCTTGTGTGCTACAACTAGAGTTTGGCTGGAGAGTGACTCAAGGTCAATGAAACAGATGATTCCTATAGTGTCAGATGTTGACACTACTTTAACTCGGTTGTGAGTTTGAATCTATGGAGAAATGTATTTTAGGACCTCAGGAAGCCTAGAAGTTAAAGCATCAGACAGGTAAACAAAAGGCTTCTAGTTTGAACTCCCAAGCAGATAAGATGATCTGTCTATCTGCCCTTAACTCTTAACCCACTTAACCCTAATTCCGTCAGGGATGCGGGCAATAATGGTTAATACTTGGCCATGACAGCACACTCTGGAGGTATACGGGAAGAGGAATATGAAAGAAACACATTTCCCTTTAACGATACACACTTTGTAGTATGTGGACCAGAACGAACATGATCAACCCCGCTATGACACCACAATGACTCCATCCTCTATGAGCGGTTCTGCACGTCTCCTATCCTCTGAGTCATGTCAAATTCTACTTCCTTCGTCAAAGGGTAAGGGCATCGAGAGGACACCCCTGTCTCTGTTCCCGTTCGTTGGATGTGTGAGTGTTCATGGTGTGTGTGTGTGTGTTCTGTGTTTGCATGTATGCATACGTACACAAAGGCAGAAGATAAGGCGCCCGCATAAGGCCACCATCATTTGCGAGGATCAATGCAGCCCGCAGAGCGACATTGACTTTGATGGCGCTGTCACATAGCGATCATTTAACTAAAACACCACCATCAGATAGTATTCCAGGTAAATCTAAACTGCAGAATACAGAACCCAATCTGCGCCTATCGTACTACCTACACTGCCGTAAAACAAGTGAATGGCTACAGTACGATTTTTTCAGAGATCGACTAAAAGTTACGTGACACAAAACTTGTTTACACCATAGGCGTCTAAGAGACTGTTGGGCTTTAGTAATTACTCAAGACAGACAGAGAGAACATATTTGAAAAAACTGTGTGTGAAAGAGAGTCTTTCGTCTGTTTAAAGGAGTAGCGCTGAAAGGCTCAGAGCAGAGCCCAACACATACACAGGCACCACCCCCCCTCCATGGCCGCAAAGATGATTAACCCTGTCACGCAATGGCCACGTCTCTACACGCTGACCCCGGCTAAATGGCTCTCGTCCCGTTGTTTTTCCAATTAATTTAACACGTAAGAGCTGACTGGCCAGCAAAGAAGAATTGCTGTGGGGTGTTGCTGTCAGAATGCAGGAAGACGGAGAGTGCGAAAAGTCTACAATGCCTGGACTCCTGCAGAAGTCGGAACTCAAATGTCTACTGTTTGTGTTTGATCTGGTGTGTCTGTCCCCAATGAGGGAGGGCCTAGAGCAGGCCCTAGACCTTCTGCACAAATTCTGTTAGACTTGGGCCCTGACAGTGAATCTCAGTACCTAATTCAGTTATAGAACCCCCTGCCTTTTGTGATTGCGAGGTCTGGGATCCACCAACCATGAGTTGCCAAAATGGGACAAACACCAAATTATTGAGAGAAGAGCTTTCTTAACCACAGATGCAAGCAAATTATGAGAAAAAAACTATTTGATGAATTTGAAAAACATCAACCAAAAAACAAAAATAAAAATGCTACCCTGCCCTAAGAATAGTACAGAGTGACAACTTTAAACTATTCAAATCTAAGATAAATCTTGACTGTGAAGAGACTCAATGAGCATGGCCTTGCTATTGCGAGAGGCAGCCAATAGGCAGATCTGGCACACTGCCAAAAGGTAGGTGGAAACAGAGCTGCACTTCCTTACCACCTGCTACATATATGCCCACATTAAAGACAAGTATTCCCCACAGACCATACAGACCCACAAAGTATTTGTAATAAATCAAACTTTGATACACCCTGTTAATGTAAATACAGCATGATTCATGACCCACTGCCATGAGAAAAGGACAACCATTGAAACACACAACAACAATATTCATGTCTTTATTCAAGTACTATTTGCACATTGTTACAAAACTGTACACTGCTAGTAATATAATATTTCAAATGCCTTCATACTTTTGAAACTTCTGAGTACACAATGTTTGTTTCCACCTCGGTAATTTATAACTTTCTTTTCCACTTGCTCTGGCAAAGTTAACAATATTTCCCTTGCCAGTGAAATGAAAAAAAGGATGGAAGAAAAGACAGGGGACACAGAACGTGGTCGAGAGGGAGAGAGAAGAAATTATCTGAAGGTGTGGGGGGGCTCAAGTTAAAGAGGGGGAACGAGAAAGCAGATTTTGGGGAGGAGATGGGATGTGGAGCTACCAAGAGACGGGGGAGTAGATAGGGAGAGGCCAAGGGGAGGTTATATGTGTGAGTTTGACAGATGACAGAACTGGCAGTTCTATAGGAAGTCCGGCGACGAGGAGGGAGGCTACAGGGGTTACGATGAAGAGTAGGAGAGAAGTGGAGATGCGGGAGTTAGTGAGGGGGAGCTAGGGAGGTACAGTTGTGCAGGTGGACTGTAAACGGTTAGCCCAGTGAAGCCAGTGTGGAGCCTGGAGGAGAGGGGTCGAGAAAGGAGAAGAAGGGGAGCGGACTGCAGGGGTTTTATAGCCAGGTGCAAGGGGATCTGAGGAGGACAGGACTGAGATGGATGGCAGAGTGGAGCATGGGGTGTCTGTGTGCATGTGTGTGTGTGTGTGTGTGTGTGTGCATGTGTGTGTGTGGGGGGGGAGAGATTAAAGGAAGGATGGATAGACACAGCGACATAGAGAGGTGGTGAGAGAGATAGTACTGGATAGAGAGAGCAGAAAAAAGATGGAGAGAGCGATAGAGGGACAGATACAGAGAGCGAAAGATAGAAATTAAGGGAGAGATGAATAAGACAGGGAGAGAAAGAGAAACAGAGGGAGGAATGGGAGAGGGAGAGGGAGAGAAAGGGAATGCAAGAGAAAGAGAGAGAGAGAGACAAAGAGAGAGAGAGAGAGAAAGAGAGTGTGTGTGAATCGGTCTATCTCTGTACCTTGGTCATCTCTACATCTGCTCATACGCATTAATCACTATGACAGAGCGCACTCTTGACCGGGAGGAATCTGATTGTGCGTGTGTATACCTCTCTGTGCACACATACATATCTAAGGGTTTATATGCCTGTGCATGTGTTTGTCGCACGCGTGCGTGTACCCAGATGTACCCGGAGAGTGAAGTACCTAGCGTCTTAGTTACACCTGATTTAAGATTTACATCAAAGCTTCACCCCAGGGGATCATGGGACAGCCTGGCTTAGCAGGGTCACGGTATGCAGCGTGAAAAAAAAGGAAATAGGGGGTGTCTTCCCGCTCTGCCACTCCCCTATGGCTTCAGTCTTATTAGGTCCTCTATGAGTATATCCTGCATACTGGGCCTGAGAAAAGAGAGAGCCGAAACCATATGGAAACCATTTCCTCTCACACTGTATCTCACTCCAGCCAGTCAGTGCTGCTTTCAGAGACATTGCAAGCTTTCTAAACAACTCGCTACACTAGTACAGGGCCCTGGTCAAAAGTAGTTCCCTAAATAGGGTGCCATTTGGTACATTGAGTGTTGACATTGAGAGGTATTTTGGATAGGCAAGAGCATATAATTTTCCTATATTAATAAAAATATGACCCAGAAAAAAAAGGACGGGGGGGCGCCGAACGTGCTGGGTGTGTTTTGTGTGCGTCCATGTAAAGCCGTTATAATTCTGTAAATGGAGTGAGGTTGTGTCAACATTGTGCTCTACGACGATTACGCTGTTCTGGGGGGAAGCGCTCCAATGTAAACATGGCGTCGTGGTGAGTGACGAGTACGGAATGTATAATTGTGGTGAAGGGAGGAGTTACAGTCAGGCTGTCAGGGCTCAGAGACTGCCCTTGACTTAAATAACATCCCAACAGACAACCAAATCATAACAACAGTTCGGTCAATGTTTTAAGCAACATCAAAAGGCAAAAGTTGCAAAAAAGCAAAGGCAGAAACTAGCTAGATAATTAAAGGAAACGTTCACTATTTTTGATCCTGGGGCCTTTTTTCGGATTATTTAGCCTAATCCTGGACTGTGGAGACATTATTTTTTGGAATTAATGCAGTTTTGAGCCTCTCCCAGCTAAAATGAAAGTGAATGGGGCAACAGATATAATGTTCGAAATTATATGATACATACAGTTTTCCAAAATGGGAAGGCCACGTTGTATTGATATGGGTCTCCATATGTTCTCCTGAAAAAATTGTGCCAAAACGAGCATTGTATCAATGGTTATGTTCTACGTGAAACCAAACTTTTTTTTTTCATAAACAATGCACTACCTCACAACATCTGTAAACTTCCGCACTCGATCTAACAGCGCGCTGTTATTTCAAAACAGCTGAACTATGGTGCTGACCTCATTGGAGTTTTCTAGTTAGCAACAAGCACAATTTACAGACATTTTTAAAATGTTTCAAGAATGTGCAGTCCCCTGTTGTGCTAATAAATTAAATCTAGCTAACAGTCTAATGAATGTTATCAGTCAGAGAAAATAACTGACATGGCCTTCCCAACAGTATCAAAATCGTGCCAATGCTCCATAGTAGTAATAATTTCAGTACCTCCCCATACTATTCAAGCAGAACGGGACTTACAACAGAATTATTCAAATAGCTATTACAGAACTGAGATTTGTCAGTTTGGTCCCTCCTGCCTCTGCCTCTTCCAGTTTCTTTGGGGATGTGGAAGGTTTCCAAAACTGCCCGGGTGATAAGAGCTTGAAAGTCAATTCCATCTGTTGCACGCGCTGGAACCGATTTAGCCTCATCCACGGATACATCAAGGTTCTTGATGGCATTAGGTAGCAATAAACCCCACTCCTAACGTGAGCTATAGTTTAGTAAACAAACCCGGTTGCCAGATAAATCCTCCTTGCAGACAGATTTGCGTTGGTTTACCAGCAGCTAATAGAACTTGTTGGCATTTTTGTTTGAGCTAGTAGTCTATACTAGCTAACATAAGCTACAGTTTAGTAAACAAATCCAGTTGCAGGATAAATCCTCCTTGCAGACAGATTTGCATTGGTTTACCAGCAGCTAATAGAACTTGTTGGCATTTTTGTTTGAGCTAGTAGTCTATACTAGCTAACATAAGCTACAGTTTAGTAAACAAATCCAGTTGCAGGATAAATCCTCCTTGCAGACAGATTTGCATCGTTTTACTAGCAGCTACTACAATTTCATGGCATTTTTGTTTGAGCTCGTACTCTATACTAGCTAATATGAGCTACAGTTCTGTAAACCAAGCCGGTTACGGATACAGCCTCCTCACACACAGATTCATCCACGCAGCAGCTGCTTATACATTTTGTAGAAAGAATAAACAGCGACAACCACTGATACAATGCTTGTTTTGACACAAATTGTTTTCAGAGAACATACAAAGACCTATTTCAATATACCCTGGCCTTCCCGTTTTGGATAACTGAATGTATCATATAATTTTGAACACTATATCCATTGCCTTGTTCACTTTCATTTTAGCCGGGGAGGCTTTGGTTAAAAAATCTTTAACTCTCAAAACTGTATTAATTCCAAAAAATAATGTCTCCACAGTCCAGGATTAGGCTAGATAATCTGAAAAAGGCCCCAGGATAAAATTGTGAACTGTTCCTTTAATATATTGTATGTAAGAGTTGTCCTCAAAAGTTTGCATACCCTTGGAGAATTGGTAATATATGTACCATTTGTAAAGAAAACATGAGTGAGCAGGCAAAACACATCTTTTATTTCTAATGGGATTCACATTCAACTGTAGGTCATAACAGAATAGCACAATCATAAAACAAAACATGGCAACAAAGAAAAAAATGAACTGAAGCCTGTTCAAAAGTCTGCATACCCTTAGATCTTAATACTGTGTATTGCCCCCTTTAGCATCAGAAGCTGTGAGGCGTGTCAAGATCTTGTCCGGCATATTGTAACCGGGCTTTTTTGTGGCACTGGCGCAGTGAAGGCTTCTTTCTGGTAACTCGACCATGCAGCTCATTTTTGTTCAAGTATCATCGTATTGTGCTCCTTGAAACAACCACACCGTCTTTTTCCAAAGCAGGCTGTTTTTCTCCTGAAGTTACAAGGCCAAACATTCAACGGTAGGTAAACTTTTGATCAGGGGCATTTGGATGATTTCTGTTATCATTATGATTTAAAAAGGAGCTAAACAACTATGTGATAATAAATGGCTTCATATGATCACTATCCTTAAATAAAATACATTTTTTTTGCATGATCAGTCATATTTTCAAAATCAATGCCAAAATTTCACAGTTTCTGCCAGGGAATGCAAACTTATGAGTACAACTGTACAACCCCTGTTTCCAAATAAGTTGGGATTCTGCATAAAATGCAAATAAAAACAGAATGCAATGATGTGCAAATCATTTATCCCTATATTTAATTGAAAATAGTACAAAGACAACATATCAAACGTTGAAACTGAAAAATCTTAGTGTTTTTGGAAAAATACATGCCCATTTTGAATTTCATGCCAGCTACACATTTCAAAAATATGGGGACAGTGGCATGTTTATCACCTCTTCTTTTAACAATGCTCTGTAAGTGTTTGGGAACTGAGGAGACCAATTGCTGTAGTTTTGAAAGTGAAATTAATTCCCATTCTTGCTTGATATACAATTTCAGCTGCTCTACAGTTTGGGGTCTCCTTTGTCGTATTTTTCGTTTCATAATGCGCCAAATGTTTTCAATGGGTGACAGGTCTGGACTGCAGGCAGACCAGTTTAGGACCCAGACTCTTTTACTACAAAGCCATGCTGTTGTAATACGTGCAGAATGTGGTTTTGGCATTGTCTTACTGAAATAATCAAGGCCTTCCCTGAAAAAGATGTAGTCTGGGTGGCTGCATATGTTGCTCCAAAACCTGTATAATGTATATCGTTCAGCATTACTGGTGCCTTCACAGATGTGCGCGTCACCCATGCCATGTGCACTAATGCACCCCCATACCATCATGGATGCTGGCTTTTGAACTGTGTGCTGATAAGATGCCGGATGGTCCCTCTCCTCTTTAGTCCAGAGGACGCAGCGTCCATGATTCTCAAAAAATAATTTGTCAGACCACAGAACAGTTTTCCACTTGACCTGAGTCTTAAATGAGCCCAGAGAAGGCGGTGGTGGTTCTGGATCTTGTTTATATATGGTTTCTTCTTTGCATGGTAGAGTTTTCACTTGCATTTGTGGATGCAGCAATGTGTGTGTTCACAGACAATGGTTTGCAGAAAGGTTCCTGAGCCCATGCAGCGATGTCCACTACAGAAATGGGTCTGTTTTTAATGCAGTGGCATGAAGGCCCAAAGTTCACAGCCATCCAATATTGGCCTTGTCCCTTGCATACAGAGATTTCTCCGGATTCTCTGAATCTTTTAATGATATTATGTATTGTAGATGATGAGATCCCCAAACTCTTTTTGGGGATTTTACGCAATTTTACGTTGAGAAATGTTATTTTTAAATTGTTGCACTATTTGCCTGCACAGTCTTTCACAGAGTGGTGAACCCCTCCCATCCTCACTTCTGACAGACCCATCTCTCTGGAATGATCTTTCAATACCCAGTCATGTTACTGACCTGACCTAATAAGTTGTGTGATATTCCACCAGTTTTCGTTCTTTAGCATTACACACATGTCTTTTGTTGCCTATGTCCCAACTTTCTTGAAACATGTTACTGGCATCAAATTCAAGGTGGGCATATATTTTTCAAGAAACAATAAAATGTCTCAGTTTCAACATTTGATATGTTGTCATTGTACTATTTTCAATTAAATATAGGGTTTAATGATAGGGTTTAATGATTTGCACATCATTGCATTCTGTTTTTATTTAAATTTTACGTAGCATTTCAACTGTTTTGGAATCAGGGTCGTATGTAAAATATCTATTCCTTCATTCATATTTTTTTGGGGGGCAGGGTGGGGTGCAATATTTTGAGTATGTTTATGCTGCAGCAATAGAAGAGAAAACATGTGAGTGTGCAGAAATAGCATTAGGCAAGAATCAAACCAGTACTATAGCCTAATAAGTCCACCTAGGCAACAGACACTAGATAATTACATATTGTTCAACAGTGCAATGCCCTAATCAGTCAGTGAACGCACAGCTAAGAAGGTGGGTGCTGTATAAATTCAACCAGTTGAAATTACTGGATAAGGAATGAGGTGCCATTTAGAAACGCCTACAGAGTGCAGACGATAGCTAACTAACATCACAAACACATGCTTCTAAGCCAGGTCACCGTAGCTCCCTACACTCCATCAATCCACCCATTCATCTACCAAAGGAAATGTGGAGAGAGATAGATAGATAGATAGATAGAGACAGAGAGACAGAGAGACAGAGAGAGGGATGACATGTCTACTTGTCTTACCGGAGTGGGTGAGAAAAGAGAGCAGCAGAGATCAGTCAGGTCTCAGAGGCCTCTCCTGGCCAGGGTTGACAGCCCCCCCCCAAACCCACCTTCCTCCATCCCACCTCTCTGAAAGTCTAAACCAGAGGGGAAGAGAGAGGCTCCTGACAGCGGAAACAGCAGACTCTTTAAAGCTCCTACTCTTTCACTGCGATCAAAGGGGTCATGGCTGTACAGAGCCTGAGCCATCCCAGACACACACAGAGAGAGAGAGATAGTGAGAGAGACGGTGAGAGACAGTGAGAGAGAGGAAGAGGGGAGTAAGAGAGAGAGAAATGGGTGGAAGAGAAAGAGGTTAGGGATCCACAGAGACAGGGGAGATAAAGTGAGAGGGAGAGGGAAAAAGGGAGAAAGATGCCCAAGCAAAGAGACCATGAGCCTTCACTACTGAAAGTGTGTATTTTTGTTCTGGGAATACACGCGAAATCGCCAGAGAGCGCCTGTCTTCACACATATGTTAATATGGCGCTTACTAGCATGAACGATTACGGAAACCGTGACTAGGTTGCAAAAACCAGCAAAAACTTTCCCAAAATACCATACTTTTCTAGAAATAATGGCTAAGGAAAAGAAAATCTTCAATCTTCCATATAGGATATCCATAAAACCAGGGATTTTTTTTTTTTTTTGTGGCAATTTAAAATGTTGGCATTGCTCCACAACACTTCTATCAACTATAATTGATATGAGTAATAGTGATTATACAGCAGTGGTGATTACATGTAGGCTTATTTATTTTTTGAATCCAAATAGCCTGCCTTGAATCAGATGGCCAGTAATGGACAAAATGGATATAATACCTCTGGGTCCCAATTCCAGAGAGTTAATGGCTTGGTCATTATACAGAGAGGCACACACCAACACCCTTTCCTATCTTAGACCTTCTACCTAGCAGACAGCTCTCTTTCACAGCCACGTCATTAACTATTGGAGCTGGTTATTTTTTATACATTTTAATCATTTAACAGATTCTCTTTTCCAGAAACACTAACAGGAGCCATTAGGGTTTAATGTTTTGCTCAATGTAAACACAACAAAGTACATATTGGGTCTGGGAACCAGCTGACTTTATGTTATTGGTCCAAAGAAATTAACCAAAACTCTATCTGCCGCTTTATGGTAAACAGGAGTGTGTGTCTCCGTGTGTGTGTGTGTTATACCATGTGCTGTGTTTTGCCGAGGCAGCTTGGCATGTGTACTGCAGTCAGAGACAGGCTCAAGAATGTGTGTTTGTTTGTGTGTGAGTTTTTGGATGTGAAAAGCTCAACACTGCCATGTTACGGAAAAAGCAAAGATAAAGAGTTTGCTACAGTAAATGGCAACATCACCGGAGTCTTTCTGGAGCTACCAAGGGAAAGAAAGCATCATCAGAAGTCAAGCCAATAGAAACATGGTTCCATGAAGCAGTGTGACTTAAATAATGTTTGACTGATGAAAAGCGGCAGTTGCAGCACACAATTACCGTAAAAGTACAAAAGAGTAAAAAATTTTTTGCCACACATTTACTGTCTCCACAGTAGATAGTATCTTATAACTAATGATTAACTAGCTGTGAAAAATACATTTTTCAGGGCTCCAGCTATGCATTTGGGCTTGCTAGCTCACAAGATTAAGGTGGCTAGCTCACAAGATAAAGCTTCTTGGTTATGTTGGAAGCAATCAATCCCCTCCTTGATCAAGAGTGAGTTACCATTATGGAACAGTGTGTAACTGTATGTCTATTGCAGTAGTTACCATTAAAGCTAGGAGAATTTTCTAGTACTTTGTTAGCACTGGTTAGCATTTATTTTATTTTCGTTTTTTTGTTGTTGAAATAAACAGCACCCCTTTGCGCTGTAGGTTGATAGTGTTGATAGTGATAGTGTTGATAGTGTCTGCTAGTGTTTAGGATGAAGAAGACAGGAGGGGTTAGCCAGGCGTGCCAGGGTGTAATTTTCATATGCCCCCTTGGCACTTAGAGTGGGTGGGTTGGCGAGCCCTGTGACCTCTGACATCAAAGGTTTGGGAGAGGTCAGGGTTCTCGATTCATGATCACATCAACAAGGAGCGGCAGGATGTGCTAAACATTTCACACGCCACTGTTGTCCACCGCGGGACGCAGAAGCAGCTGTGGAAATGAGAGGAAGACATTGTCATGTGTGCACACATACACACACACACACACACACACACACACACACACACACACATACACACACACACACGCACAGAGTCGTCTTGCCAGAAAGATACAAAGATGCACATCCAAGCCGGCACGTACTGTGCTCCATGCCATGACTACGATAACAGGTGTTGTTCAACAGGAGCCTGTGAGTGTGACAGGCTCAAGTCAAAACAACCAAGCCCAGGTGTCAGACATTTACACACACACACACGCACACACACACACTCCTGTGAAAACAACAATCCACCATTGCAGTGCAAATTTACAAACCTATGAAAGCCTTATCAGTAAGATTAATTAATGATTAAGGTGCAATATTGGAAACTAATCTTAGACCAGTTTCTATGGGAAATATCATTCAGTTGTTGTTCATCAAATCTCTTCGGGACAGATTTTACTTTTGCAAAAATAATTGTACTCCTGGTAACTGACAATATGTGCTTTGTGACCTTGCAAGTGACCGTGGAATACATGTCAACTCGTAGTTGCACATTATCTTCAGTTCTCCAACAAAAGCCAGTATAATTCCAAATGATGGAAAAATACATTGCATGACTGAGTGACTTTTTGTGCCTTTTTAAAGAAACAGTTATGTTTGAGCTTGCTTTTCACAAGGCTTTTCACAGACTGTTTGGGAAACCATTTCCACAACGTAATTAAATGCAATTTTCAGCCATCGAGATAAGGACATCTACCAAAGCGAATCAACAAAGTGTACAAGCACAAAAAAATCACAACATGAAAGTGAAATTATACAAAATCTGCCTTTTTTCCTGTAATTTCAAGGGGCCTTGGAAGAAACGATGACAAACATGAGAGAAAAAAATAGATTTTTTCTCACTGTCACACTTTTTTATGCTGAGACATTTTGCGATTTGCTAAATGTGCTCCAGCTAAGTAACACCGAACAATCAGCTGTAAGCACACCTTCATCTCCCTTTTCCCGAAATGTCACACTTGGTTGCTCTTGTTCAAAGTGAGAGTTCTACAGTAAATACAGGTAGACTTAACATTTTTCACAGGGCTTGTTTCAGTTCCTCTGGCATGCCCCAGGCTACACTGAGGAGAATAGAGGACTCCTGGGCGTTGATAAAGAATAGCTTTAGAAAAAAGGGAGGAAGGACAACTATCTCTCTCCTTCCTCTTAGAGAGAATGTCTCACCACGGTCTCCGAACACACACACACGCAGAAACACACGCACACACACGCAGAAACACACACACACACGCAGAAACACACACACACAGCCTGAAGCCAAATAGGGTCAGATACCCTCTCCAGCCGATTGCTTTGCGAACCCTTCATGTCAGTAATGAGTTGTTGAGTTGGGGCCAGCCTATGTGTGTTTATTTGGGTGAGAGTGAGTGAGAAATGAGAGGTAACACTTTTAGGGCCAGTGAAGGGTATTGGTCATTTTTTTATATTCACTTGTTTTTTAGTACTTACTAAACTAGATGAAAGCTAGAGGACATTTTTGCTGAAAGAGCAGTGGGCCAGATTTCAAACCTATGCTGCAGCAGTACATGTGGACTGGAAATCACTGGAAATCACTGGACCACAATAGGTCATTTTTAGGGTTGTGGTGTATCAGGATCCTAGTAAGAGAGCTCCCAGTGAATCCCCCTGATTCACTTTGTCGCAGTGGGACTTAGAAAACGTGACCAAACCAAACACGCAGTGACCAGGAAGTACAACCTGCTGTCCTTAAGATAGAGACAAAAATATAAAAGCAACAATTTCCTTTTCAAGCGTTGAAACCCTTTACCTTAAAAAATCCATCAAATGTTGTGGTAATATATAACTTGCACGCAGGGTGGGGGGGGGGGGATTCAGCACCTGGACATAGGAGGGGAAGGGAGAGGAGGGGTGATGCAGAGGCGAGGGAGGCAGCGGGGGGTGGGAGGGAATATCAACAGACACACACACAGCCTACTTTATTCTTGCCATTTCATCCATCTTGCTAGACTAATAAAATGTCAAGTGAAGTTGCCTGATATTTAATCATGAATGGGCCGGGCCCAAAGTGGAGGGGCTGAGGTTGGTTGGGTGCCACCGCCACGCGGCCCGGCCCCGGGTCCACATGATAAACCTCTGGGCTGGTTAAGGGGTGGGGATGGACATTTGAGTCAAACCAGAAAGCGGGATTTTTCACAAATGTCCATTACTTTGCCCACTAGCATGCGGCTGTGAGGACGGAACATCACGTTAAACAGAGTGCTTTACAGACATCAATGTCCTCTGCACACGATATTGTGCTTCATGTCTCATGAGTTAAATAGAGTTGGTGTATTAGGAAAAGATAAAAGTTGTAGATAAAATCAAATTACCATGCCCCAGTGTGCAGTACATCCAAATCTTTTTTGTTGTTCAACTCTCTAGTCTACCAGTCCAGTTTAAATCAACTTTCACCTCCCATTTATTGCAAAGCAATCCATTTGAACCCACAAAGGGCATTCGACTGTCATATGGACACAGTGGCGGTTGCATTCCTTTTAACCGTCCCGACGCCCCGCAGCTGTGAGCATGACTGTGCATATTTGTGCTGCTCCCGCCGGATGATGTACGCAGAGAAAGACACTTCACACGCCGACCCCTCTCTGAGAGAGTGAGGCATCATGGGAGAGAGAGAGACAGCGCAGATGGACTCTTTCCATTGCTCATTCTGAACAGTTGAAGGCACCAAACGGTGGCGAAAGATGAAAACGTTCTTCTCTCCAACTATCGGTATAATGGACTTCAGATTTGATTGGATAAGAACGATGCTGATAAGAACACAGAACTGAGAGAACAGAGAAGCCTTTTGTGAGTGTGATTTATAACCTAAGTGATGGAAGTGAAGGACGAAGAAAAATTACCAAACGACACGACAGCTCAGAAGAGAGAATGGGAACTGGAAAAAGGGCACTGAAAAGGAGGAGTGAAAGGAAAAGAGAGTCAGAGGAGAGGAGGCGGTATAATGAACTCATTTCTTTCACTATTAAAGCTGTCGATGGCCTTCAGAAGCGTTTAACAAACTTTAAACAAATGTTTTTAACTACAACATGTGGGAACCTAATCCATGTTTGTGTTCATGTTTCCCTCCATTTCCTTGAAGCCTGGAGAGGGTAGAGGTTGTGGAACTGGATGGAACGAGGGGAAAAATACGACTTTCTGGCAGAGTGCGGGCACAATTTACGGCCCTGTTCCCTAGATCTCGTTACTTGCTGTAACTGGCCCCCAGAGTGAGATCAAAGGGCTCAGAGCCCAACCTAGGATAATGGAAAGTCCACACTTGTAACTTCTTCTGAAGGTGCCAGCTGGTTCAGCCGACCTCCACAGGGCAAGGGTCTCAGTCCCTAATCTAACAACATATTTTACTTCACATGTAGGGCGGCAGGTAGCCTAGAGAGTTAAAGCATTGGGCCAGTGACTGAAATGTGGGTGGATCAAATCCCCAAGCTGACAAGTTTAAAAATCTGTCTTTGAGCCAATGGCTGTTAAGGGTGTAATAGTTTATATTAATATTAGATAAACAAACAGACACTAAAAGCTCTGGTTTGGTCAATGAGCATCGGCGCGCATCATGGCTAATAGACTGCAGCAGTTAGTAACAGCCGCTAATGAGGATGTAGGGCCCTTCATTAAGCCAAATAAGAAAAGGCACCACCTTATGATGTGATTTAATGTACTCCTGAGTCAACGTACAGACCTGAAGGCATGCATTCTGAAAGCCTCTCAAAGTAGCCCACGCCCAATCTATTTTAACATATTAATTATCACATAAAGTAATATAACAATCCAAAGATCAGTCCATCTGAACATTAGCCCAGGAATTCTGTATAAACTAAAGCAGAGGTCTTTAACCACATCCTGAGGGACACCCAGCCATTCCAGAGATAGCACACCTGATTAGACTGGCCAGCTAATCATCAAGCCTTGATTAGGGAATCAGGTATCCCTGTTTGGGGCCACAAGAAAACTGTGAACTGTTCGGGGATCCCTGCGGAGAGGGTTGAAAACCTTATCCTAGCCTTAACAGCCATGCCATAATCAATGTTTAAAATTAAAGTCAATTAGCAAACCTTTGCAATTGTCAATAATGTTAAAACAAGCTACTTAAAATTTCGTTTTAACTAACAGAGGGGGAATAAGGATTAGGGTACTTGTATAAAATACTGTTGATTAGAGTTGAGTTGAAACTTTTATATATTGTCGATATTAATGGAAATTGAGATCACAATAGATATTTTTTGCATACAAACTGTTGATGCACCAGGTTTACACAGTTCATATTTGATCTGCATTTTATTTTCAAAATTGTCATTTATTTGACAGAAAAAAAACAAATGTTGAAAAGCATTATTCAACAAACACTACTTAATTTATAAATGGAGGGTGATGTAATGACATGGCTGTCTAATCTTCCCATTATGGAATTGACAGTTGAGCACAAGGGCTTTGTTAACCTTAGGCAGATTGAACACACAAACATGAACACACACACACACACGCACGCACACACACACCCACACACACACACACACACACACACACATACTGACAGGCTGACTGACACACACGGCTGGCTGTTAGCACCTGTCTGTTATCGCTTCCCCTCCAGACTCTCTTCCATTGTGCAACATGGGCGAGCTACAAATTGAGATCTCAAATATAAACAGGGCAATGGATTTCTGTACAGAAAATCAAATGGACTAATGTTACATGTTGAAATTCAAAAGGTCACAAGTAGATAGACATGATTATTTTAGTCAAAAAAACATTTGCTGTATTGAATTACACAGATCAATGGACATTTAACAAAACAACCATGCACACAATTGTTCAGAAAATGTTACAGATTTTTATGAGTAAATATAATTACAATTGTATTCATCATTGGCATGTTCTAATTTATTCTGTGTAGCTTGAAAATGATGAAATATTTTATATGCACATTGATTATTTTGCTGGGTTGGAAAACAATTTCTTAAATAAAATGTAACAGTTGTACAGTATGTACGTGTAACCTACTATTTCAATAAACATTGTTATGAATTAAGTGAAAATGCATGTGAATGAATACTCATTACAAATACTTTTGATTTTTAAATGCAGTTTCTGATAAATCTGCATCAATATAATGTATAACTCAAATAAATAAAAATGTTTATTCCACATGTCCAGAAACAGATAACAAATGGTCCTGTGTGTGTTTAGTAACCATGGAAATAGAATCATAAAAATATATAACAGGAGCTCGTAAGTAGTAATTTAGCAACATGTCTGAACAGGTTTCCTTGGATAATGACTCAACCTTAAGCCTTAGCTGGACCTGTCACGTCTCTGCCAAAGACTTTCTTTTTTTACACTTGCGGTATCCATCTTCCTCAAAATGCACAGGTGCCTTCAAAATATCACGCTTCATTGCACATTGACTGGGAAAAAAGGACACAATCCATTTAGATTTTCAAAACTGGTGTATTACAAAAAAATAGATATAACTTCAATCTGCCCACATTTCTACTTATAGGCATTTATCTCCCTTTCTCTCTAAATCCTGAAATTGCTTGTGGGAAAAAAAGAGAGGAAGAGACACTTTCCTCGCCTCTCTCACCCATTTCACAGAGTGGGACGCAACTTTCTTTTTCTTCCCCTTTTTTTCTCCAGTGAAAATTGAAGAGGCTTTATGTCAAATACGGCTCAAGCCAGCCTCTCCATATCAAGCGACGCAGCGCGAAAATTACTGTGGCCATGATAAGACTGCCAGATAAAGTGGGAGAGTAGCGAGAGAGAGAGAGGAGGAGGAGGGGAGGGGGAGTGGAAAGGAAGTGACTCTACTCAATTATACTGCAAAATTGGTATGACTGAATATTTTTCATTCAGGTGACTGATAGTATCGGTGAAACGGCAATGCAGATAAATAAAGGAGCCTTCTGTCAAGAATAAACACCATTAATCATGAAGCCGGCAAGCGCGTGACCGCCTGTCCGACGATTGCAGTCTGACGCCACAGAGAAAGCATTAAAAAAAGAGGAGAGGAGGAGAAGAATGAAGGAGGATGGGTGGAACCTGGTGACTCCACTAGAAGCAGGGTGACCTATGAAGTCTCAGGGAAACGGGGATGAGAAAAGTCTCTTGGCCTTACCAACAACAGCCGCACAGAGGTCATCTGGTGACGATAAGTAAAATGATCACAGGAAGTTCATAGAATTTATGGTCCCACTTTATATGGATTCTATTTTTATCTATTAAAATTATTATATTTATAGAAACAGAATAAAAATACAGGCTTATACTAAACAGCTTCATTTATAAGGGATTTACAGATGGTTTCTGTATGATCCACAGACAATTATGAATACATGAATAAAATTCGATGAGATTTACAATTCATAACTAGATAAAAAATAAAGTGAAAACCGCTACTGTTTGCAAACATTGACTGATGAATGACATGAAATATGATGCTTCACGTAAATCAGGGAAGGGCTTGAAAAGGGTGAAACATCTGCCCAGAAACATATAAAACCCTCGTCACATGAAAAGCCTCAACATGTATTCATTTACAATATTTTGCTTTATAAAAGCTCCTGCACTATGCCTTTTGTCTTTCTTTTGTCATGGCGCGTGTGTGTTTGCGTGTGTGTTTGCAATGCCGGGCCTCTTCCAATCTGGAGTACAGGAGCAATCTGGAAGGAGTTGTGGAGATAAGACTGTGGTCTTTATGCTAAGCAGCGCATCGCTCCTCAATGTGCAGATTGGGCTCTCTGACAACTGTTTATGTAAATAACCAAACAACAGGGCAGACACCTAAAGAACACACTCCACTCTCCGCCTAAGGCAAAGGACAGAAGGAAAGCGATGAAGAGAGAGACAGATGGAGAAAGATGAAGAGAGAGACAGAAAAAGGTAGGGACAGAAAGGAAGAGGATGGGGAACTGTAAAGGAGAACTGCCCTTCCCCACTTTCTGGCAGTGCCGAAACCTACAACCCCACCCGAAATCTTCTTCAGCCACCTCTGGTCCCTGGTCTCCCGTTGCACCTGAGGGAGGGCAGTTCCTGTTCAGCCCAGTCAAGGCTCTTCTCAGCCCTGGAGCCCCAATTGTGGAATCCGCTTCCCCTTGGAGCAGTACTTTAAATTTTCTGAGAACTTCAGAAACCCTAGCTTTTTACAGAGAATCTAAAATAACTGTTACTCATGTAAAAGATCATTTTGAGGGAGAAAGAGGAAGAGAGAGAGATTAAGTGAGAGGGAGATGGAAAAAGATAGTGTAGATGAGAAAGAAAAAGAGTACAAAATACAAGTATTTAGGTGGAAAACATACAATTCATATAATGTAATCAAAACATGTTTTTTATTCCCCTGGTCTCTACCATGGTCTATTGGATGGAGTTTCACATTTGTATGCCGCTTTTCACTCCGTCACATTTCATATGTTCGACAGTGTTTCTGTGTGTTGTTACTCAAATGGAATGATCATTCTCAGAATAGCATGAAAATTACACCCTTTTTCCGGGTAGTTAACTACTGCAGCCGAGTAGAGTTCTGATGTCGTACTGAAATAAATGGGACCTGCTGCTCTCCCCCTGTTATCCTGAAAGTCCGCATGGAGACCACAGCTGTACAAACACTTCTGAATGAAATAACCATGCAGACAGGAAGCAAAATACCTTTACAGACCCAACACACACAATCACACACACCTCCAGCCCCTCCAGTATGGAAAAAAAGCCCACGCGTGTATTCCCAATTGTCACAGAACATTGTGGATAATCAGTATGTTTTTCTGTTAACCAATGTCATCTTCGGCTTTGGACTTTCTGACATGATTCTGGTAAAACTAGTGCCGGAGATAATCCTCATGACAAACAAGTTTGAAACGTTATGGTCATATTGGACTACAGCGCTTTAGGGAACCCCCGTTCAAAGGGCACGAAGCAAGGATGTCAGCGACAGATCCATAATGTCTCTTTAACTACGTCCGTTGGTGTACAGGCTGTCACGGCAGGGCAGCTGCCTCTCCATCCAGTCAAAGCTCTTTGCTTCTTTGCCAATGTGAGGCCTCGTGAACTATAGTGTAACGGTTGATGAGGCATGGATACATGCGCAGGGAGAACGGAGGACATTTAATAGAAGAACCTGAATAATAACAAAAGAAACACTACATAACTAGACAGGACTGAACAACCGAAGCAGAAGGCATACGCCAAACGAAGACTGACAAGACACTGGGAAAGGTGGAACTTAAATAGGAACAGTGATTAGGCTAACAGCTGAGGGTGATAAACAACAAAACAAGTGTCCGTGAAACAAACGAGGGAGAAAGGGCGTTGGATCTCACTGGCAGGCCTGCCTTGCCAGGAAGTGGAAGTACTCCCCCACAAAGGCTCAGCCCGAGCCCCAAAACACAGAAGGGGGGGTGAGTCCAAAGGTGGCAGCCGCCAAACCTGGTACATCGCCGAAGACCACGGAGCCGCACGGAAATGGCTCTGTGAGCAACCTGAACAGCCAACCCCCAAAACGAGAACAAGAAGGGGCCGGCTGAGGCTATGCACCAGGACCAATGACTGGACAGTGGCAAGCCGGTCGCTGGAACTCCTCTTGCAGATGCTGGGGCCGAGTGCCCTTCTCCACTCGCTCCCGGGTCAGCCTCTGTGGGGGTCCCGTTATGGAGCCGGCACACCGTAGCATCCTAGACCACGGTCACCCCTCATGACCGGCCAACCCAGTTGCTGCACCCACTATCATAGCTCCCCCCCAAAAAAACATTAAGGGGGTAACTATCTGCCAGCCACTCTCTCCCGGGTACTCCATTCACCCGCTGCGTCCTGGTTTGGTCGGTCTTTCTGTAACGGTTCATGGGGCATGGACACAAGCGCAGGTAGAACGGAGGACATTTAATAAAATAACTTGAATTTGATAACAAAAGAAACACTACACAAGACAGAAGAGAACAAACAATTGAATATGGGTTTTAAGTGCAGTCTCTCAGCTTTTTTAAGGTATTAACAATCCAAATTGGAGGATTGGTTTAGGAATTACAGCTCTTTAATATGTAGCCACTTCTTTTTCAAAGAACCAAAAGTAATTGGACAATTGACTCAAAAGCTGTTTCAAGTACAGGTGTGGGCTATTCCTTCGTTATTTCTTCATCAATTAAGCAGGTAAAAGGTCTGGAGGTGATACCTGGTGTAGCATTTGTATTTGGAAGCTGTTGCTGTGAACCCACAACATGCAGTCAAAGGAGCTCTCAAAGCAAGTGAAACAGGCCACCATTAGGCTGCAAAAAAAAATCCATCAGAGAGATAGCAAGGAACACTGGGTGTGGCCAAATCAACAGTTTGGTACATTCTGAGAAAAAATGAATGTGAGCTCTGCAACACACAAAGGCCTGGACGTCCACGGAAGACAACAGTGGTGGATGATCGTAGGATCCTTTCCATGGTAAAGAAAAACCCCTTCACAACATCCAGCCACGTGAAGAACATTATCCAGGAGGTAGGCATATCATTATCCAAGCTTACCATAAAGAAAAGACTTCATGAGAGCAAATACAGAGGGTTCACCACAAGGTGCAAACCATTCATAAGCCTCAAGAATAAAAAGGCCAGATTAGACTTTGCCAAAAAACATCAAGAAAAGCCAACCCAGTTCTGGAACAGCATTCTTTAGACAGATGAAATTAAGATCAACCAACCAGAATGATGGGAAGAAAAAAGTATGGAGAAGGCTTGGAATGGCTCATGATCTGAAGCATACCACATCATCTGTAAAACACGGTGGAGGCAGTGTGATGGTATGAGCATGCATGGCTTCCAATGGAACTGGGTCACTAGTGTTTATTGATGATGTGACAGAAGACAGAAGCTGCAGGATGAATTCTGAAGTGCATAGGGATATATTGTCTGCTCAGATTCAGCCAAATTCAGCGAAGTTGATTGGACGTCACTTCACTTTACAGATGGACAATGACACAAAACATACTGCGAAAGCAAACCTGGAGTTTTTTTAAGGCAAAGAAGTGGAATATTCTGCAATGGCCAAGTCAGTCACCTGATCTCAACCCGATCGAGCATGCATTTCACTTGCTGAAGACAACTTAAGGCATAAAGACCCACGAACAAACAACAACTGAAGACAGCTGCAGTAAAGGCATGGCAAAGCATCACAAAGGATGCTTGGTGTTTGGTGATGTCCATGCGTTCCAGACTTCAAGCAGTCATTGCCTGCAAAGGATTCTCGACAACGTATTAAAAATGAACATTTTATTCATGATTGTGTTAATTTGTCCAATTACATTTGAGCCCTTGAAATAAGGGGACGGTGTATAAAAATGGTTGCAATTCCTAAACATTTCATAGAATAGTTTTGTTCACCCCCTTGAATTAAAGCTGAAAGTATGCACTTCAATATTGTCTCGGTTGTTTCATTTCAAATCCATTGTGGTGGCGTACAGAGCCAAAATTATGAAAATTGTGTCAGTGTCCAAATATTTCTGGACCTAACTGTATATTCTTTATTTTATCATTTTTGTTCCTTCAAGCACTAACTTTGCTATCAGTTCACTGAGTAAAGTGTACTTATTATAACTGTCTTCTGTTGTGGTCCCACCAAGCGATCTTAACATGTATGCACTAAATGCAAGCCGCTCCGGCTGACATGTATATGTAAAACAAAACAAAAGCCAGTAGACAATCTGCATGTGATAAGGCAGAACTAACAATAAAAGTACAATTTCCCTGCGTTATCAGACCACGTGCAAAATCTGAAGAGATACCTTCATTTACACACCCTATTGTATACTCCGGAGTAGCTCATTCAAGCGAATTCTAGCAAATCCCTACATCCCTAAAGATATCCTGGTATATATAGACAGAGGCTACGCAAACAGTAGAGAGTCAATAACTCATCCCTTAAGTGTGTCTTGTAGTTTTAGTGGCCACATTCAAGCACAAGGACCTCTAACGCCTAAGTAAACAACAGTGGCAGATAATTGACTTGTAGTCAAATACCTCTGTTTGTTCCCAGACCATCCCTGGTGACTGAGACCAGGCGCTGGGCATCAAGAGAGGGCCTTTTGTTTTCGACTGTGTTGGGGGCCAATAAAGCCCCCTTATGAAAGGAACAGTCTCTTTTTTTCGATTCTGTCTTCCACCAGCCACCCCCCCCCCTTCCGCGCGCAGTCCACCCCCCTCCCCATTATGCTGAGGCTGCCACAATGAGAGCGGCGGTGGGGGGACGAGAGAGCCCTGTTCTTCACTGGTCCGTGTGCTTATTCAGATAGGATGCCAGGGAGCTTCTTCTCTGGAGGAACGGAAAGACAGTTGGAGCGGTAGGTCTCAGTCAATGGGACTGGAGGTCAGCCTTTTCTAAGCCAGAGACACTGAGGGCGGGCATACACACCGGTCTGGCTAAACTGGAGGAGTGAGCCTCGTGATCCTGGATCAGCGGGCCTGAGGCCCTTATCCAGGGCTGACCAACCTGTCCTGAAAATTCTCTCCGATCCTAGTTGTGATTAACATGAATTTGTTTTTTACACAGCTAATTATTAAAATCAGGTGTGCTAGATTAGGTTTGGACCAGGAACAGTCTAGGCAGTGATGCCCTAATCTAATAGACAATAAGACGTGGTGTGGGCTGCTGATTCTAGATCAGCTACACTGAGGGCCTACTCTTCAGTCATTAAGAAGTGGTTGGTCAAAGGTCTAGACTACTGAGTGCATTGATAAAAGAGTTTTCTGCACTTTCAACACATTGGATTACAATCTCCATATTCTATGTACATTTATGAATTTTCTCAAAGAATTTTTGAGTACCCAAATGAGGATGGCAACCCCTAGCCCTCCATCTTTAATATTGAATGGCACACAGGCGCCTTCCCTGCATGAATTCATAAACTAAACGATTTGCCTAGCTCATGGCTGTAATTGCTCTCTCCCCTGCCTAATAGGTGCTGAGTGAAGCAGGGTAGAGAGAGAGAAAAAAACAAAAAACAAAGGACAGTTAATTTGTGATTTCCTCTGCTCATTTGAAGGCAAATTAAGTGTCAAGCCGCTAATACAGAGCATATTTCATTTTATGAGCTTTTAATTTAATTCCATCGGACTCATATTGCTGAGTGCCGTTAGCGTAGCGCCTTTGCTAACGCTCATTTCTTCCTCCCTTCGTCTCCAGCGCCAGGCCATAAATAAACATGTTTCAATTAGACCCGTCACAATAATAGGATAGAATTCTGTTCATTTGTCGGTTGGAACGTATCATGAGAAAATTAGATGGCGGCTGCATCGACCGGAGAAAGTCCTAGCATTAGCATTAGCGATGTTGGCGTTAGCGTGGCAGCTAGCGTTAGCGTGGCTGGATTGATTGTACTGCCGCGGGGCGAGACCCACTGTAATTACCAACTGTAATGAGAGCCCTGCATGGGAAAGTGATGGCAATGACACTCCACTACTGTGTACTTAGCCATATCTTTAAGAGGGCTAATAACGAATTATTCGGCTCACTTAAACAATTCAATATTTCTCACTGAACCCTCGTCTCCCCCTCTTCCTTCCTGACACATCTGTTCCCCCTGTTTTCTGTTGGCCATGCACCTTCTCTCACATACACGACCACTGATGGCCTTTTTGGGGTTGATTGGATCTAAATGTTACTTCATAAGGAAAACCAAATGCCCACGATTAGGGCATACAAAAACAGTACACTAACAATAGGTTAGTATATGCTCGAGTACAATACTGAACCAAGTCACACAGCCTAGAAGACATAACTTTGCCATTGGTAGACTGGCGTTTACAGACCCTTAAACTTCAATAACAATATGAAAGACTTTTAGCTACTCTACAAAAGCAGAAAGAGTAATGACATTGTCAACGGAGGGGCTATAGTTTTAAAGGTGAAACTAACACGTGTAACTCTATAATGTGTAGCAGTACTCCAGTCAACTTAAATCAGACTATCCCACTAAAACAACTGACTTATAATCATGAAAAATGGGTCCTTTCAGCGTGGAGTGTCGTATTAAGCTGCAATACAAGCGGATAAACAGTCTGTAAGTAACTGCACCGATCGCCGCGACTCACGACCGTGCCTCCCCTGACAGGCTGTGCAAATGAAGCGCAGACCAGATAACTCCTGTCCGGACAGAGTGCCAATGACTAAACAAGTTCACTTCACCCCCCCCCCCTCATAATTTAATTCAGTGGGTTCCACGTCTCCCCCCTTCTCCCCTCTAACCTATGCTCCAGATCACTCCCAAACGCCTGTGACTGATAACAAGCGCGGCTGTTTGTTTGAGGTGTGTTGGCGGCTCATGTTCTCCCCATTATCTCCGCATAAGCTAAATGCTAAATTATATTTGCCATTTTGTTTGCTGTGACACGGGGCATCAATCATAGAGACCCTTTTTTATTTCCCTGGCTATACCTCTCTCCTCCGCTCGTGGAGGGGGGGGGGGCACATAAAAAATTCATTACGCTTAGTGGCACGTCGGCGAGGGAGAGATATGACTCCCGAAGATGGTGGTACGAGGGGGGAGTTGATAATGATGAAGAATATCAAACATAATACGGCCCAAGTAGCTGCCCCATCCAATTTGTCCCCGTCGCGCACTGATCGCTTCCTTCCTGTCTCTGGGTTACAAAGTAGCGCCGCAAGGGCGATGGAGCATCCACTTCTGGTACTGACTGTTCAGATAGAACAGAGAGAGAAAGTGGGTAAAGAGAGAGAGAAAGGTGGAGAAAGAGGTAGTGCGTGAATGAGAGCGTATGAGACTAATGTGTGTCCTGACTTTTCAAAATGCTTTTGTAGGTTTATTGGTTAGGTTTATAGCTAAAGTTATGTTGAGGGTTAGTATAAAGGTTGAAAGGTTAAAGGTTAGGTTACTAAGGTTAATGTTAAGGTCAGGGTGAGGTTTAAGGTTAAAGGTTTGGGAAAACTGTTTTTTGAATGTTTTTTTTATTCCTGAAAGTCATGAAAACGTTTTTGTCTCTGTATGTGTATATTTTATACATATCTTTATCAGGGATAAAAACATCCCCAAACTACGGTTAATTCAGAAAAAAATACTATTGAGAAAACTTTTTCAGTCCCCATTTTCAGAAATTACATTTTTTTGGCTTAGTGTTAGGTTTAGGGCACAAATTACAATTAGGGTTAGAATTAGGGTCAGGGTTAAGGTTATGCATTACTGGATAAGATTAGGTTTAGGGTTAGGACTAAGGGTAAGGTTACATTTAGACATAAAAGTTAAGTTACTGAGATTAAAGATAGGATTTGGGTTTACAATTGGTAAAAATATATATTTTTTAAGGGCAATTAAATTTGGTGTACCCGTTTAGATAACTAGATAGACCTGTGTGTGTGGGTGCGTGAAGGCGTGTGTGCAGAAGCTGAAGGATTCCCTAGTTAATGTTGTTCCTGACCTGGCCAACTGCGTCAGGGAAGCAATGGGGGAAACATTAAAAAGTTCCTCTGCGTAATGCCCATTACCACAACTGTGCATGACAACATGTTGTTGCTTTCTTTAGGTGTGATCATGTATATGTGTGTGTGAGGAGTGTACACATGGTATATTGCATCTGTTAAAAGAGATGTGTGTCTGCCAGTAATGGGGTGTGTGTCGGTAGAATGTTGTGCGCATCAGTAAAGGCGTGTGTGTGTCTGAATGGCATTTGCATCATCTCGGCTTGACAAGGCTTGATCACCAGTTATGAGAATCACACGCTTCGAGGCTCTCGTTTTCCATGTTCCAGACACGTGTTCATTTGTGTGTCTGTGACACCTAGATCATGTTTCTCCCAGACAGAGCCAAGTCCATTGATCTGGGAACGGTGTTAGCATGGAGCACCTCTGAGGAGGAGCCAGAATGCCCTGTGGGGGCAAGGGGGGCACCTTATTCTTATTTCCTAAAACAGGGGGTACACGCTGATACGAATTATAGGGAAATTATGATATCCAAATCACTTCTCATTAGGCCTGACTCGTCCAATTTCACAAATACCTCTGTGTTGTTTTGTGTAAAGAAAATGTGTGCATGTACAGTCTGTGACACTCACACGTGTAATGGGGGAACTGGGGACGGCTCGTAGATGTATCGTCCCTGGGCGTGTCTGTCATCGATGGGAACCGGGGGATGAAAGGTGGGGAAGAACTGTGGCGGTGCTATGAAGGAATAAAAAGACCAGAGAGAGAGAGAGAGAAAACAAGGGAAAATATTGTTAGACAAGACATGATACTGCAACAGCTTTAAAACACATACCTTTTTACCGACTGTTGAAGGTATTGGTTCAACATACTTTGGACGGGCATTCCTGAGTAATGTTCCTATTCAGTCCGAGTAATGAAAAGCAGTGGTTAGATGGCCATCTTTCAGGAGGCCCTGCCCAAATGAGACCTCATTAAAAACAACCAAACGAAAAAGTCTCATTGCCTTGGAATGTTCACTAAGAAGTGCACAGAAAAACAGCTCAGGGCGGAATCGGATATAAACTCAAAATAAACAGAGACAAATGTAGAGGAGGGAGAAAATTACCTTTTTTCTTGCTTTAAGGCTGATCATGCATAAACACACTACATGTCGTACACAAAGACTAACACTGAGAAACAACAATTGAAACTGAGGGAATTGGGGAAAAAAATGGAGGATGCATTTCAAAGTTGTTTCAGGCAGGGAAATGATTTGTAACAACTGTCAGAAAAAAGTGGGAGGCTATCTAATTCCCCAGATAAAACATTGAAACATTTGCATAATATCAGCTCCCAAGCCCTCTTCTATTTTTACCCCTCTGAGAGCGACGCTGCTGAATTTTCACCAGGACTGGAAATCAGTACATCTGAACAAGTTCAAGTAGCCTCAACTTTACTGTATTTTCTAGCCAATGGTATACAATCCTTCAAGCCAGCGCTGGCACGCTGTGCTTTAAATACTTAATATATCCATTGTAGGACAAGTTCAAACATGAGCTACTGTGGGAGTACATTGCCCACACTACCCATGGGGTTACCTGAAACCTAATCTAGTGTAGCAGGCGTCAAAGAAATGCCTGAGCGGAGTTCCAACATCTGGTGTTCAAGGGAGAAAACCAAGCTAGGTTTTCTCCCTTGAACACCATGTGATAGACGACTCTATCACAAAAAAAAACCTGACGTTTCTGTTTTTTCTGGGGACTTTCACTTAGGGTGTCTTAACCAATCCTGCGTGAGTGTGGACACGCATGCGCCCAAGCACACACACAGACACACACACACACAAAGTTGAGTCAGGTCACATTAGAAAAAGCTTATCCGCAGACCTGTCTGTCCGTGTGAAGGCATCTGAATAGTTCAGTGGGGAACTGATGTTTTAAATATGTTTCATCAAAAGTTACAAGTGTTAGGGATTGTTTTCAGCCAGTAAACATTTGCCGTCTGTGTGCCATGAGCAGTATGGCCAGGCTGCCAGGGGGAATAGAATCTAAACACTCTCTATTTTGACAATCACTACCTCAACAATACCTTAATAATCACTACCTCAAAACTTTCTACCTCGACACACACTAACTCCGCTCTATAGTTACTTCAGCACTCACTACCTCAAAATACTGCAATACACATTAGGTCTCTACCGCCATAAGTAATACCTCAATACTCACTACCTAAACAGTACTTAAGCAATCCCTACCTAAACAATCAATGCCTCAACAAACACTATCTTAATAATCACTAACACCACTCTTTCTACCTTCCAATCAAACCAAGAACATTTCCAGAACATAAGGTACAGTTTGAGTGAATGTTTGTGATCCCTTTTGAATAACGTCCATACCTCCACAAATGGCACCTAAAATATGGTCAGATCTTATCTAAGTCATAACAACAGATAGCAGTGAAAAGCAGTGCTTTACACAGTGTGATTTAACTAAGAACACACAATGTGTGCTTTTACATGTCACTATTGGCCAAACAAACAGCATAGGGTGGAAAAAAAAAAGAAAGTGTAACCTGTGTGGTAAGTATTTTTTACAATATGGTGATAGCATCCCGAAAACACACACATTACCTCAACACACCTCAGCATTCATTACAACTCAGACCTTGGGTAATCACTTTCTGTCCCGTCTCCAACAACAGGACAAATAAAGTGTAAATGCAGCTAGGTGCTGTTCATAAAAGGGAAAATGTGTTGTGTTGTATCACGTATCATAGCAGACGGTCATAAATCAGATACGTCTTGGAGGAGAGATTAGGAATGTGTTCTGGAGAGTGCAAACCAGTTGTTTAAGGCTTTCTAAATAATGCCTTGCATTGTTAATCAAAACAGTGTAGGAAGCAGAAACAATGGTCTTAAATTATATTTTGATCACAATGCTTGAAAAACTTTTGGTTTGTAACAACTAGTAAAAAAGCATTCTGTTGTCTTACACAAATGTTAGAACTCCTTTAAAGTTAACTTGTTTAGGTCTGAAGGGAGAAAGCAAAAATGCTTACTCTAGCAGGCCTCTGGCACTGTATTTGACCTTTCAGTGTCTGAGCTTTCTTCTGAATGACTCCATTGGCCTCACTCTCTTTTTCTCTTTCCAGGCCTTCGCAACTAGAGGAGGTAAAAGGGTTGAATCTGCTATCAGTTATGATTACCACCTCCTCCTCCTGCTGCTCCTCCTTCACATCCGCCTCTCCACTCTGGATTACCCAGATCCCCCCCACTGTTTATCCCTTCGGAGCTTCTCACTCAACACATCCCTCTGCCCCCCCTTCCTCCCACCTTCATCAGTCTCCTCTCCTTCGTCCCTGGCTGCAGCCCATACTCCTCCCTCGATTTGGCCCACAGCAGTCGGTTAAGGGGCACTGGTTTATTTGAATCCCTGTCTGACGTTTACTTTAGCAGGGCCCCTATCTAAATAGGCTCCGCACCCTCGTTTAAGTCGCGCCACACTAGTTCCATTAAGTCAAGCTAACAGCCCTGTGTGCCACTTAAGGGAACATATACAGTCTAGAGAACAAGAGAGAAAGCAAGGGAGGGAAAAAAAGGGAGAGCGTTCCCTCCCGCAACCCATCTTTGTTGTGTACTATGGGGACTACATTTGTTGACTCTGGGTGCAAATTGCCACTGCTCTTCTGGATATTCAGCGTGTGTATTACGGGGGCCTCTTTAGAATGCAGACAGCTGGATATTGTGTGGAGAGTTAATGTGGTTGTCACGGTTTCTAAGGTCCCCTTCCGCTGCTACCGCCACGTCATCACTACGCAGGCTTACAGACTACAGTTCTATAGGAGAGAGTGTCATTGGGCAACATGGGTACGTGAGAAGGACTAAGTAAAACATTATAATATAAAGCGTAACTCAGTGTCTCAAACGGTCATCTATTCGCTATTTCGTGCACTCATTTTATAGGGCAATATATAGGGAGTAGTGTGTGATTTGGGGAGCAGGATTGCTTTGTCGAACCAACTGGTACGTCACTAACAGACAAAACTACTTTTGAAATAATGAGACATAGTCATGTAACTTCATTGTGTCAATTTAAATAGATTTCCAAAACAGCCACTCATTCGGCGATTCATCACCATCCATGGCCAATAAATCTCAAATTCTTTTGAAATTTTTAATGACCCCGCATAACTTTGCATAAGAGCAGTATTAATTTTTTGTTGCATATATTTTTTTGGGGGACGGAACTCATTAAGACTTGATTACAAATGGGTCTGTGATGAAAGGGCAATTAGTGGACAACTTTGACCAGACTCATTAGTTATAATTCTAACACAAGCACACCGCTACTGAGGATGGAAAGCCTGCCGCTTTCCCCCTCCCTTCATTAAGAAGAGGATGATAATTACTTTGTATTTTATTGGACACTTAAAAGATTTTAAGGGGGTATAAAGAATAAAGCCTGAAGCATATCATTCTAGTGGAGGTTTTTATTCGGTAATTAGGGTTTCAGCAGTTCAGTGGTAAAACCGTATTGTAATTGTTAGCGTTGGTTCTTATTATTATTTTCCTAACAAAAGAGGGCCTTTTTTGCAAATTCCTGTGAAATAAAATAGCGCAATGGGTCCAAACTTTACACGTAGTACAGGCCCAAGGGCCACATGGTAGTACAGGCCCAAGGACCATAACTTCTGAAGGAAAAACATTCAAATTGTTCTCATGGTGACGCAGTAACAAGCCTCCAAAACTGGAAGCTCAACATTACCCACCTCATTTGACCTAGAGTCTTGAAAGTTGGTAGATTGGTCAAACTCCCCAAAATGAACATTTTTGTCAACGGGACTCATAACATCCATCATACTGGATTGTTGCCATTTTTGATGATGTGAAAAAAGCTAGATAAGCTTCTCCTATATTACCAAATGACCAATCTTTCATGCACCTTGATATTTGGCATCTATGGACCAAACTCTCTTAACGCAGAAAAGGAACCAGGCAAGCCTAGTTCAGTCAGCCTGCGATGAGAAAGGATGAATGTTGTTGTCCCTGGATGGTTCCGATCTGCGGTTTCCTATGTGGCAGACTGTGTTTTTAACCATTACGCTATTTAAACAGCGGGAATGCAACTTTTACCTCAGCCATTACATTTTTGCTGAAGTAATGTGGACAACAGAACGTTTATTAATGGAACAAAAGTGTACTCTTGTACAAAGATTACTGTAGATGGCTAGCCAATAGCTATACAGTACCAACAATGACTTCAATCACTTCATGGCTGATTCATTTATTTATAAAACAATAAAAATATAAAAGGGTCACGTAATACAATTACTCTTTTATATATATGAGATTCATGGTATTACAGAGTGGATATACAGTATCTCACAAAAGTGAGTACACCCCTCACATTTTTGTAAATATTTGAGTATGCCTTTTCATGTGACTACACTGAAGAAATGACACTTTGGTACAATGTGAAATATTGAGTGTACAGCTTGTATAACAGTGTAAATTTGCTGTCCCCTCAAAATAACTCAACACACAGCCATTAATGTCTAAACTGCTGCCAACACAAGTGAGTACACCCCTAAGTGAAAATGTCCAAATTGGGCCCAATTAGCCATTTTCCCTCCCGGTGTCATGTGACTCATTAGTGTTACAAGGTCTCAGGTGTGAATGGGGAGCAGCAGTGTTAAATTTGGTGTCATCGCTCTCACACTCCCTCATACTGGTCACTGGAAGTTCAACATGGCACCTCATGGCAAAGAACTCTCTGAGGATCTGAAAAAAAGAATTGTTGCTCTACATAAAGATGGCCTAGGCTATAAGAAGATTGCCCTGAAACTGAGCTGCAGCACAGTGGCCAAGACCATACAGCGGTTTAACAGGACAGGTTCCACTCAGAACAGGCCTCACCATGGTCGACCAAAGACGTTGAGTGCACGTGCTCAGCGTCATATCCAGAGGTTGTCTTTGGGAAATAGTCGTATGAGTGCTGCCAGCATTGCTGCAGAGGTTGAAGGGGTGGGGGGTCAGCCTGTCAGTGCTCAGACCATACGCCGCACACTGCATCAAATTGGTCTGCATGGCTGTCGTCCCAGAAGGAAGCCTGTTCTAAAG